>VZTL01006752.1:0-23553 GCA_013400535.1 Scopus umbretta | reverse complement strand
AATATACGTACAATGAAGGCCAGGAAAAATCAGGTGTTCGTTTGCCAGTCTTCATTTATTTCGGTAACAATGAGACTGACTGTTCCTCCCATCCCCAAAGCCAATTTGAGGATGGCAGAATTTGAGTTTTGATTTTCCCTGAATGCACACATGGATTGAGGTATCTCAGATTCAGTAAATTGCTTAGGGCTAATGATATATGCATGTTTTCATTTTAGCTAGTGGATTTCCATCATGGCTACTGGGTAGTCGTACAAAAGTAGGCGAGAGGAAAACCAAACACCAGAAAACTTGTACTAAAGTTACTGGTGACACAGAATTTTCTTGAGACACAGACTGTCAAAAAAAGACACATGAAAAACTTAATTGTTTCTGCAGATTTCTTTGTGTAACAACTCAAAAGAAAATGAATTTGCCTGTCTCCTTTTCAATCAATGCCCAAATATTTCATTATTAGTAAAAATTAATAGTTAGGAAGAAGGCCAGGGAAAGCCAAAAGCCAAAATGGGCATGACCTGAGCAATCAGTTTAATGGTAAAACAAAACGTATTTTTAGAAGTGTTTTTCTTTATTAAGGTAACACTTCCCATAAGCATTCATGGTTTGCAATCTTGAGATTGTTTCACGGACAAGAAAAATACAGACACAACACAAAAAACCAAACACGGCTCACAGGGGAAAAAAATACACAACTAACCACCAAAAGCTTAAAAGAAAACGCCACACACATTACACTTGTATACAAACATACGTACACACACGCACACGCCAAAGAAAACAAAAAACCAAAAAGTTTAATTCATGACATGCGTCGCACAGGGAATCCCAGTCGTTGGCAAATACCTTCAGCATGGTCATGGACATTGTCATCAGGGATACGTTCAATCTGAGTCTCTACAGACTCATCCCAAATGGGTCTGGTGTCAAAGATGTCTTCGGGAACTGACTGCTGAGTCTCACTGGATGGCACATTTTCAATAACTGAAACTTCTAGGGCACTACTGCTTTCATCATCTGAAACTAATTCTTGATCTCTCTCTGACTGTGTGAGTCTTTCCACTAATTTAGAAGCTTCATCGCTAATTTCTTCAAAGAATTCTATGGAGTTTTTGTAAAGGTCAAAAAAATGTTCCTTACTTTCTTTTGTGGGACTAAAAGCACTGCGGGAGGCTGTAGTGCTTCTGCTTTTAACTGGCAACCGTGATGAAAATACCTTGGGTCTTGCTGTTGTTGCCTCATCTGAGTCTAGCTCAAGCTTCATCTCTCTCTCCCTCTCCCTGGTCTCTGCTTCTGCCTCAGCATAACTCCTAGCTTTTACTGAACGTTTAGCCTTTGGGTCCATGGGAACACTTGCATCAGATTCAGATTTACTTCGGTTATCTTGTTTCATAGGGAGTTTGCTCGTCATGTCAAGAGCTTTGGGTGACTCTAGCTTGTAGACAGATGTGTCTGTGTATGTATATTGTTGTTCAGCTTTTTGGAAAGCTGTTTTGACAGGAATTTTAGACTTTGGTTTTCCTTGGTCATCTTTTCCTTCACACTGCACACTGTCTAGGAAGCCATCTGTGGGAAGGCTCTCATTTTCTGATTGTTGCAAGGATTGCGATGCGGCAGCAGCAGTTCTTACAGGAATTTTGGATTTGCTTTCACAAGAAGGCACTTGCTCCATTAGAGCAGTAGGGATTTCAATCACAGACCTCTGTTCCTCTGGTGAAGAGTCGGGGGACTCCTCACCCTGGTCAGAACAAACTAGCCTAGTGACTTCGGAAAAATCTAATTCGTCTTCTACGACAGACTGCTCAGGAGAGCTAGGGCAAGGCACCTGACTGCTATCAACCATGTCAGTCTCCACTCTGGAGAGGGGCTCAGCTTCAGAGGCAGCAGTTTCTTTCTTTGGTGATTTTGAAGAAGCTGAAATACCCATTTTAATCGGAATTCTGGATTTAAGATCTGCTTTTGTGGTGCCAGTGCTGACACCTTCACCTGTCATTTCTTCTGATTTATCACTAGACTCAGATGCTGGGGGTGAATACTTCAGTGTCTCTTTTTCTTGTATATCCGAGTCCTCTGATTCTGAAGGTGAAAATGGATCTGGTACGCTCTTCAGCTTAGAAGATTCCACCTCTGCTGCTTCTTTCACTTCTTCAGATAAAGAAACTTCTTCCTGAGGCTGCTGGCCCATTTGGAAGAAGTGAAAGCTTTCATCTGGATAGTTCCTTTTGGTCATGTCAATGGCTCCGCTTCTAGTCATTTCAAACAACTTCCCTTCCTGAAAAAGAAAAGGATTTTGTTCACTAAGTGGCGTCCCTTCTTCGGTGGGTGTTCTGGCCGGTGTTGTATCAGGTGTTGTGCCTTGTGATCGCCTGTCTACCATCAACCCAAATATCTTTTGTTCCTCTTCTTTCACCCGAGCTTCAAAAGCTTCATCATCTTCACGTATTTCACTCCACATGTCAGAATCCACATCAGTTTTAGTGATGACAACTTGACTGATCAATTTCTCTGTTTCATCTCTTATATCCCCAAGGGCAGATTCAGCTAATTTTGTGGAATCTGATGTTGAAGACCCTTGTGACATTTTCTGAAATGCATCCTCTGGTTTTGGCTCTATTTCCATATATACTTCCTCTGAAGAGTGAGATTCACTACCTGCGTCTCTGCTAAGTAAAGCTTCACCAGTCTGATCTGTTCCTTCTTCAACAGTACAGTTTTCCCTAGACAGCAGGCTTCTACCAGATCCTACCTTACTTTCAGAATCAGTAAAGAAATGCTCAGAAGACACATTTTCGTAAGGGCTTACTATATAAGGAGTGCTACTTTCAGCAGCATCTGCTACACAATGTTCAAGTTCCGCTGTTTCAGTGGTAAGGGATGAATACTCTGGCAAGGGTTCCTCAGAATGAGTATCTCTTGGAGTTGTTTCACAATCTGTATCTGCTTTTCCCAAATCATCTCCCAAAGCAGAATGGTCAGTGGTATCACCTTCATCCAGTTTGCCATCTTGTGGTACAGAGTACTCAGCGGTACTCTGTCCACAAGAACTATCACCTCCTTTCTCAGACGTGGCTCCTGTAGAAATGAGATCTGTGTGTGTTAACAATGCAGTGGTTTTGACATCTTTTTCAGTAGCATCATACTGCTGTAGCGTTAGCAAAGACTCAACGTGAACTTCTTTTTGAGAACGGTCACCAATGGAATGACACAGAGTATCCCCAGATTCTGTGACTGGGGCATTGGGACTAACTGTCTCACTGTCATCTGTACCGTCACATTTTGATTCATCAGTGTCTGCTGATACGCAACCATCAGAATGACAAGTGCCTGATTCTCTCGTGGAAGCCTTACAGCTGCCCCCAAGGATAAGTGGTTCCTCTTTGTCATCTTCTGTTGGCTTATCCTGTTCTGCTTTAGCTGCACCTATGCTGATAGAGCATCGTTTTGCGTCAATGGGTTGAAAAACTGCTTCGTCGGGGCTAGAACTGGAGTCAATACTGGATGGGAATGGTGAGGGTGGCTGCACTCGGATCACAGGCTCCATTAAGAGGCCTGAGCCAGCTTCTTTTTTTAGCTGAGTCAATTCTGGCTCACTTTCTGAAGAGGAGGAACTTTTTCTAGATTCAGCTGCAGGCATCACCACTGTAGGTATATCTTTTTCTTCTACGGCTGATGACTCTGGTTCTTCAGCTTCACATGCAGCTTCTGAATCAGCAACTACAGAAGGGTCATCTTGCTTACAATCCTTTTTGCAATCTCTCTTCTGTTTCGCTTCTTGTTCTAACTCATCAAACGTTTTGATTTTGGTCACCATTTTAAACATCTCCTCTTCAGGGGTGAATCTCTTCTTTGGTTCACTTTCTGAATCATCCTCTGGTTCTTCACTGACTTCAGGAATCATGGCCGACTTTGGTATGTTTGACAGTGCCTGCGAGTCTGCTGTTTTAGGTGTGATTTCATAGCTAATTTCTTCAGAACTAGGAGTTTCAGGTGAAAGAGGACTTTTCCCTGAACTCTCCATGAGAGATGTTTGCTCTAGACTGTCATCATCAGCACTTCCCTCGGGGTCACGGAGAATCCTGGAACGCACCGATGCCAGCTCTGGGCAGGTTTCTCCTTTGCTAAGAACGGACTGAAGAGGACCCTGCCCCAAAATACCAGCCTTCACTGTTTGTTCTACAGGGCTACTTTCAAGGGAATCACGGCAGGGAGACTCTTTCATAGGACTGGGCTCCAAAGAATCAGGCGTTTTGTGTGATGAGTTATCTTCTAGCACTGGACTTGCTTCCAGTGAGTCTTTATGACTTATAGCCAAAGAGTCATCTGCAACTGGGCTAAAGCTTTCACTATCATGGCTAGCAAGTGAGAGTTCCAATTTCTGGGGACTTCTAACCACAACACGGCGTTCACAGGTTATATCTTTTTCTTTCTCTAAAGCAGTGTCATGTGTTTCAGAAGACTTAGTTAAATGTGCAGTGGTTCTGGATTCTTTATCCCTGCTAATATCTTTCATAATGGAAGCTGAGCTACTTTCTTTATCAGCCTCTTCTTCAGAGGCTGTAGGTACAAGCTCTTCTGATACATGGTCAGAATGAGACTTACTAGTCTCAGAAACAGCATCTAGCTGTCTTTCAGTAATACCTTTTTCATCTTCCCTTGGAGAGAGTTCCTTCGGAGAACATGCTTCAGCTGTTGTGTGTGCTCTAGCTGCTCCTTTAGCTTCTTCGATTTGCCCATCAGTTTTCTTTGGTGAGAATGAAAGGCTTTCAGGGCTTGTTTCTGGAGTCTCTGCCAGACCCTCATGCTTATAACTTTCCTCAGAGCTGATCTGAGGGGTTCCATCAAGCAGGCTACCCGGAGAGTCAGCCACACCTTCGTGTTTAAGGCTCTCTGAGCTCCCATCAAAAGCAGCACTTTGCAGAGAAAGAGCAGGAAGGAATCCATCTTTCACATACTCTGTGGGAAAAGCAACACCGAAAGGACTGGTCAGTACTTGCTCCAAGTTAAGCTCTCCCTCCTCTGTCACTGAAAGGTGTCGGAACTGTTGATATTTGTCATTATCCTCCAGTTCTTCTTTAATGACATCAGAAAAGTCTGTGGAGGTTTTTCTGTCAGGGCTGATCTGGAAGTCAGTATCTCCTTGGTCATCAGAAGTCCTGCCCTTCGCAACCGCTGTATCTTTGGCACTTTCGTCATCAAATACCGGAGGGGGACGTTCAGTTGCTTTTTTGCTGCTCTGCTCTTTTACCTGCTCTTTACCTACAGCTTTCTTGGTAATTTCGACAGTAGAAATTTGCATTTTTCCTTTCTTCAATTGCGTCTCTTTCTCTGCTTTTAATGTTGTGCTTTGTTTGTCCTTCTGTTTGTCTGTCTTGTGGCTTGATACTCGCTTTGTTTCACTTTGTGAAGAAGTTGTTTTTCTCCGGGTTGTTTCCTTCTCAGGGAGCTGTTGCTTCTGTTTGACAGATTTGTGCTCAAACAGTCCAGATATATTCTTGGATGGGTCTTGACCCGACTGGAAGGCTTTCATCAGTTCACGAACTGACATGGTCTCTTCCAGTCTTTCTGTCTTAGAAGAAGGTGAAACAGGCGGTTGTGCTTTGTGTGCTACTGTTTTTTTGACTTGTACTGGTCTTTTAGAAGCCTTTTCAGCAGCGCCTTCTCTTGTGTGAATTCTGACAGGTAGTTTTGACCGTACTTTTTGTTCATCTTCCACTCGTTTCTGAAGAGCTTTAACTTTATCTTTTATTGAGCCAATAGGAGTTTCCTCTATAACAGGGGATACAGCTTTAGCCTCAGGAGCAGCTGTCAGTGTTAAGCCAGGTTCCTCACCTAGTGACTCATCCGAAGTGAGCTTCGTTGGTCCAGGTTGTTCTTCACTGCTGTGCATCTTGCCTTCCTTTTGTTTTTGCTTGTCTCTTAATTTTGTCCTAACCGGCTTTTTAATTTCTAAGGCTGGCTTGTGTTGCTCCTGCGGACTTAGTGTTTCAGTTGTTGGAGACTCTTGTCCTTCTTTTTCAGAATCCCTGCTTATCACTACAGCTTCAAATTTCTCTTCTACCAAGTCTTCTTGTAAGGCTTGTGGCTGTACCTCGTGAAGAGAAACATACGTTTTTAAATCCTCTGCGAGGTAATCTACCACTCCTGTCATGTCTGGCTTCTCCATTTTTGTTGTCTCTTTGTCTACCCTGACTTCTACGCAGGTAGGTTCAGTGACTTCCAAAGGAGCATTTCTTCTGGCCTCTTCAATTTCTTCATCACTGACAATGACCCACTCTTCTTC
The DNA here is from genome assembly GCA_013400535.1 of Scopus umbretta. Taxonomy (NCBI): domain Eukaryota; kingdom Metazoa; phylum Chordata; class Aves; order Pelecaniformes; family Scopidae; genus Scopus; species Scopus umbretta. The sequence goes on along the minus strand of VZTL01006752.1, from coordinate 17,276 downwards.
TACAAGTTCTTGTTTGGAAAGGGACTTCTGCAAAACGTGTTCTTCTCTGGGATAGGATCCACCTCTCAGAATTTCATTTACCTTTTCTAAGTCTTCTTTCACTCTTTCAACTATTTCAAAAGGCTCTCCTGGCTCTTCTTCAGTGGGTTTTCCAAGATCTTTCACTTTAATGGAGCCTGATTTATCAGAAGGGTCAGTTGTCAAGATGGCAGTCATTTTGATCAAATCTTGTTTCATCTCAGAAACTTCAGACAACAGGTCTGGACTGGCTAGTACAGGGACTTCATTAACCAGATGGCTTTTCAGGATAGATGTTTCTGTAGATTCTGTCTCGTCATCTTTGATGTGAACGAAAAACATTGAAAGTAAAACGGAAATCAAAAATAGAGATTGGAAAATGTAATCAGGACTGAAAATGACAGTCTTTGGTTGCAGTGGTAGGAAGGTCAACAAAATGGGCTGGGAATGGTGGATCCACAAGATCTGAGGGTACGAGAGCAAAGCAAAGCTAACGGGGAGGGGAGGCGGGGAGGCGGAGAACCAAAAAAACCCCCAAAACTGAAAAGGAAAATGGCAGGAAATAACTTGCTTAACTTTATCAATATAGCACAACCACACATACATTATCAAAGCTGTAACAAACCAAAACAGGACACCACTAAAAAAAAAACCAAAACAACAACAACAAAATTTAAAATTAAAAACAGAAGAAACACAGTGAAGTTACACAAAGATAGGCATCTCAAGATTGTTCAGATGTTACAGATCAATGTTCAAATAAAAATAAACAAGAAAAAGGGGGAAAGCATTAGAACTGATTGAAAGTCGATTTCCTCTAAGAGAAAGCCAGTGTTAGCAAACTGTCAGAATAACATCGGGTTAACATTTTTTTTTGCTTTATGACCAAAATAAAAAGTTAAAAGTAACTCTGCAGTAATCTAAAATATGACCAAATATGTAGAGATCTGAATCAGCTGCAAACCGGCATTTCATCTAAGGGGATTTCACACCTAAACAATGAAACAAACATTCTTTTATTTTAAGAGGCATGGTCCTTTCCTTGGAACATCCTCATTGACAACTAATGAATTGACTGAGGAAAGAGAATACAGAGAAGAAAAGGAGAGATAATAAGAAAAAACTGTGAATCAACTTAGAAGTGATTTCAAAGTTTTAAAAAATTTAATGTATGGCAACCAAAAATCAGACAGTCACACTAGACACATACATACAATTCATGTAAGGCAAGTTATTTCCATGCAAAGCAAAGGTGTTGCAAATGCTGCTGGGTATGTAGCTTCAGTTAAAAAACAATAGCTCTAAAAATTAATCACATAAATTAAAGATACATGAAAATATTGTAAAACATACTGTGGTGAAATATTTGTCTAATCTGTGCAATCAATGGACAGTAAGCTGGATGTAGGTAATTCCCAATATGCCATAACTGCCTGCTGGGAATATTTAATTTCAGGAAGGACTACTAGAAGACTTATATTGAACAGCGTGAAACATTGGAGGACTGAAGCAAGTTACGAACAGAATGCAATGCTCAGAAATTGTAATTGTACATTTTTCTTTTAAAGGTAACACCTCACATGAAACTTGACCCATTTCTGCACCCCAGTCTAAAAGTCCAAGTAGTAATGCAGATTAGGAGAACCTAAACGATACGTAATTATCTGGATCTCTTTGTTAAAACTAGCCACTTTGCTACACTATTCTCTTGCGCGTAATGAATGCTAAGTGTTTGCGCTGTACGTTAATTATAACCAGACTGCTGGGGGTGATTGTGGTGCTGAAAATTTGGTGCTTTGGTGCTGCTGTTTTTAGTGTGAACTGTCTAGTGCATACTGAAATGCTGCCTAGTGATTTTGTAGATTTGTAATACATATTTTCATAAATGTCAAATGCATGACTATCTCACTGGCCAGAGAGTCAAGGCAGTGCAGTCGCTAACATCCCAGATTAGTCCTCTTCCCTGCCATGTTACAAGCTTTTGGATATCATGCGGCTGGCCTCCCTCACACCTGCGCTGAAGTGTTCCTAGCTTGTACCGCCACGCTGGTCATTCTGCCGAGGAAGGTGAGGGTAGCGCAACTGTCTTGGTGGCTGCTCTGTCTCTCAACACAACTTTGAAAACTAAAGTGCAAATATTCGTTGCTGAGAATAATTCTTTAGATTAAATAGAACAGCTGAAACAGATGACGCTGATAAAAATCTCTCAGTTTATTACAGTGTTCTGGAGGTTCTGTTGTTTGATTTTATCACTTGTTTCTTTTTTCAGTGGAAAACTGTCGTGGAGTCAGCAGAGTGGATCTTGAAACTAAGTACCTCTAACTGCTAAGATCTTCTGGGTCATGTTCTTGGCTTGCCCTCATTCTTTTGGATTCTTCTCATGAGAGCTGTTTGCCTGTATTAACTCTTCAGCAGACCAGGAAGGAACTGACTCCATGCCCAAATGGTAAAGTCTCTAACACCCTTGTCAGAAACACCAGTTTCTGACTGGTTCTGACTGAGACCTTTAAGGTCTATTCATGAAGGTGAATTTGGCAGTATTTTACCATGGGCGAGATTTTCTGCCGTGTCTCATAGATCCATTTCCCTTTATATAAATAATGATTCCCAAACCAAGGACATGCACACGCGAGTCCTAGTTCTTAGTGAACAATACAACTACTGGGACAAAAAAAAATCAGTCACTTGTATATTACCTCACTGCAGTTAAAAGTTATTTAAACTAAAGAAGACCATTTGCAGAAGTCTAGGGGAACTGGGATAACTGCCTGAAAAGAGCTGCTTGGTTGTAAGTGTAATTTCCAGCAATCTGGGTATCATGCTGTGAGTCGTCCCAGTGGTCTTTAAGCAGGCACTTGCTGGTCTCTTTTGTGTTTGTTAATTATACTTTTAATGATTCCTGGGAGCAGCGTCTCTCTCCCTCTCTCCTGCTTGCAGCTGGTTCTACCTAATTCTCAAACTAATTCTCCATTAAGCCGAAGGAAGAAGTAGCAAACCTAAATTTCTATCTGCCTGGTATTTTCATTCATCCAGTATAAGAGTCACCAAAAATTCTAGCTCTATGCCATGTTGAATTTAGATAAATCTGTGACAGCCACAACTGAGCAACCTCACCAAACCTGCATCCCACCACCATCCTGATGTCTTTTATTCTCTAGGTGAAGCATTTCTGCTTTAGACAAAGGAGGTTGTAGGGGAATGATCATCCATTTGACCTTCAGAATCACGGTGCTGTTGTCTTTCCAATTAGAACACGTACATAGTACATCGAGAATAAATAACCCTCAAAATGCAATGTAGAAAAAAGGGCAAGACATTGCACTTTAAACTGGAAACAAGACAGAAGTCATTCTTTTCCTAAACAGATTTAAGAAATCACTGCATTTGAAAACAGTTCTTCCTAGAGATACTCTTCAGTCTGAATATCTATTTGTTTGATTTGCATCTTCCTTAAAGGAGCTCTTTGGCATTGTGAACCACTTGTCCTCAGTTTCTAATACTAATGGCCTGATTCTGTATAAGCAAAGGGTATATATGCTGTACCAAGCTTAACAGTCCTATTTCCAGCCGTATTTCACCACAGTAAAGGAGGGGAGGGGAGGGAGAAGGGTTAAACAGCCTGATTACTTTGGACAGTATCACTTTTTTGCACGGTTGTATTTCATGAGTTTAATGAAATATATTGGAGCATTACTTAAGTTTTCATTAAAAGCGATACTGTCATTTATCTCAACTATGAGGCAACAATGTGTGTCAACAAATGGACAAAACAAAAAAAATGGAGGGATGAGCATTCATACAAGCAAAATAGCAATAGCAGGATCACTAGGGATGTCAAAGGAAAGTAAACGCTTAGATGAACTGTTTTAAACTGTAGTACTTGTTAATTTATACATTAAAATGTATTTAATTGGATAGCTGCTTTGGTATTAAATTGTTTTCTATTACATTTTTAAAGTGCTGATGTTATTAGCAATAGCAGTTAAAGATTAGCTCTCTTTCATGCTTATCTTTATTCTTAACCATCCTTCATACAAACTGCATTATAACATTTTCAAAAAACCAGAAAATCTTACTTTTTTCTGAAGTCCTATCAACCTGGAAAGAAAAAAAGGGGAAATGTAAAAGTTCAAATCTAATCCATATATATATAAAGTCCCTAGTGAAGCAGTAGTACAGGTTGAGTCAAATCCACTAGATGTATAGAGACGCACAGATTCATTGACTTAAAGGGAACCAAGAATGCATTTAAGATAACGGTAAAAGCAGGGCTTACTTTATGTAGCATTTCTAGTAACAGAAAAATGGTTACTTTGCTATAGTTATGGTCAATAGTAGATGCAAAATGTTATGATGTATTTTCTTTAAATGCAACTAGCAGTATAGAGGACCCAGACTTTTGTATTACTGGGTATGTTGTTGCATCGTTCTTAATTTATTTCTTCCCGTCTAAAGCAAAAACACTCCGATATGGTCACCTGAAGGCGTACGTCCCATCTGGAAGGCAACTAGTACGCTTTATCCACAGTTTCATTGTCCATATTCATTCTCAGATCATGGTTTGCATTTTTGCCTCTGTACTTTGTGATGATGAAAAGCAGGTGCAGAAATGACCGCAGACCTGCTACTGCCTAGGGCAAGAACTAGGACTTGATGCCACTAATTGATACCTCTAAATGGAAGCAGTGATGGCCCTCAGAGACCATCTTTTTTATTTTTCAAAGAGTATTTGGGTATAGACTGAAAAAGCCATAAAATTTTACTGTTACTCAAAAGAAAACGTAGCCCTTGCCAAAAAACATTTAAAAGAACGCAATGTCAGACTCAAGAAAACTCAAGAAGCAAATTTTTAAAGCTGCCTTGTGGTTTGACATTCTTTCAGTTCTGCTAGCCCAATCATTTGTCCACACAAGCAAAAGAAGATTTTTGTTATGTAAATTTGGATATGCAAAAGTATGCAGAGTTAGAAGTAGCACTGAACATTTAATTTCCTACACAAACTTGTGGTGGTAAGGCGACTGTGAGGAATGAAAATCAGCTATGCAGTACTATTGATACAATATACTGTGGATATTAAAGCCCCCGAGATAGCTTTTTAGTGAGTGTCGGAAAGGTTTTACTTGTTTAAAAGTATTCTTTACAAAGATAAACGCAATATATTGTCGCAGTTAAGATGTCACTAATTCTTGCTTTTCCATAAACCGAAAATGGATACAAGTAAATTACTAGCAACACTTACATGTGCACACAGGCCTTGCAATCATTTAGGCTCACATTATTAAACTTCACACTTTGCAGTGTGTATTACAGATCCGTTCTAGTACGAATCCCTCTGATGCACAGATCGCCCTACATGGTAACCTAGAATCCCCAGGATACCTTCATTCCCCTTGCTTTAAGTTGCTCCAAATCACTCTGGAATTACGTCAGCATGCTAATTAACTTTATTAACATAAAAATGAATAAAGTAAACAAAAAATAATTTAAAATGGAAGGTGGTTTTAGCCACCAACGAGTTTGTCTTTTTGGGCTTTAGTTTCTTACATAAAAACATAAGAAGTCATCAACAATTTGGAAAAATAATTTTCCAATATCCTTTATGCTGCTTTTACAGAGCATAGATTTTGTTTAAAACCAACTTTTGGGGACTTCACTGGGAACGCGTAAACAGCACTACAGAGGCTAAAAGAATTAGTTTTGTGCTTTTGGTACGAAATTGAATGATCACCTGAGAAGAAACATTACCTTCTGAATGAATACAGTGGGAATTAGCCTAAAAACTTTGGCCGCGTTTTCACTTGACAATGCCTATATTTCAGCACCAGAGAGGTAAATATTTCTGTCATGATAATAGGAAACTGCAATGCATGCAGCAAAACTTCTGAACTCTTGTTTTGCAGTTCGTGGAAAAGACGTCCATTGTTTCTGGGGAGCAGGCTGTTCTCACAGTGCTGGCACTCTTGCTCGTTTCCAAGAGCTGAACATCATCAAAATGTGGGGATGCTTTTTTTCCTGTTACTCATTCACGTAGGGGTCAGACCTTAAGAAACACCTGTAACTGCCAGAACGGGGCTGGGAATGTAGCGGGGAGTTGGCCACATTTCTCCATTAAGATGCAACTCTACACCTTTTACTGGGGGTAAACTTACTGGTAACTTCTGGGTTAACATTGATTCTGTACTGGACTTCAGTAATCCAACTCAGAAATCTATCAGATCCAGTCTATTGAATGTTATAAAGGGACAAGATTTGTGAATTGCAGCCCTTTCGGGTAGTGCATTCAATTGCAACCTGGTCACAGACTCCCTCCAGCAGTGGGGAACTCACCGATGGACGTAATTGTTGTATTTAGGCCTGTTCCTCTGCCGCCGTTCTTCCCTACTTACCACCGCTAACAAGTCGTAGTGTATTCAGACCATGTGTAGAGGTATTAGTAAAAAGCGTACTATGCCAATGATCCACTGGTTCTGAATATCTTAGACAAGTCTAATAGCAACCATACATTATTTTGAGAATGCGGGATGGTGCTCAGAATCAGAAGAAACAATCCCATTTCCCCTTATTTGTGCTGCAGAGAATAAAGCTTAAAGAAATACACTTGCATGGCTTATTCTTGAGCAAAGTCCTTTTTAAATTATTAAGGAACTGTTTTGAAAGCAAAATGAACTATTATACCCCTCCAAAACCAGTGCATCTGAATAAATAAAACTTTAATTTTAATGTAGGGAGAGTAAATTCCAAAAGTGAGCCTCCGCAAGATCCTTTTAAGTGTACTCCTCTTCACTGTTTTTGTAGCACTGAGCTAATGAGTGATACGCCTGTTTCACTACAGATTTAATCTTCCAAGCTATATCCGTTAGTTGTATTTTAGTAGTATGCATAAGCAGTAACATGCTATTACAGCAACATTACCTCTTCTTCTTGTTCTTGATCCGATTCTGATTCCTTTCAGTTCCAAAATGCCATGCAAAGAGAGAAGGGGAAAACAGGGCAGGCAAAATGCAAATTTTTTTAGAAGAAGAGTAAGCAAAAATAACTTCTGACAATGTTTAACAGAAGAGAATGCAGTATGCTTCTGCAATTGATTTCTTATGTCAAAAAGCAGCAAACCTAAACTGTCAGTTTAATACACAAAAGGTTACAGAATCAAGCAAATTACAAACAGAAAAGTTGCTTTTGGGTGTTAGACGTCTAGTGATCCTTATTTGTACCAAAACTTAAAATATATACATGCTTCTGCACCCATAAATTAGCATGAATAAATTACTTAAAATAGTTAAGAACATTACCCAATTCAAGTTCAAATATGTTGACATGTGTTATTTTTAAATGATACGAAAATGCTGTAATAAAGATTGTATTATATACTACAAATGCTGAGAAAAAATGAACACCAACAGGCAAGACTTTGGGCAAACAGCCTAATACATTCCTAAAAGGCATGCAGCTCCAAATCTGCCAAGGACCGTAAAAACCTGAAGTTATCCCAGAACAGCAATAAACTGACAAGGAACTCTTTCTAAGGAAATAAGTGCTCCTTAATACCTGATCTCACTTAAACAGAAATCAAGGGTACTCCCCATGACTTATGAGAATTCAGCTGGTCTCAATCTTGTTAATTATAAAGACTAACTCATACTGGAGTTTTCCTCTTCTTTTTCTGCTCTTGCGATTGGACCATTTTCTCCCCCAGGTACGCTAGTAACTGTTATAACAATATTCTGAAGAAAGACCATTTACACCATGTGACGTACTCATAGATTCTTGAAAGGCTTGATCAGATGTAGGAAGAAAAGTCAGTGTCAGAAGTCAACGTATTATTAAAATCTAGTCTAAGAAAATATTTTTTTTGGCACCGCTATACACCTTCCAAATTCTAGAGCTCAAGTCTGCTACATTTTTATCGCTATCACCACAGATAAACAAGGCAGTTAGCTAAAAATGCTATCGCAAAGCCCACTAACTTTCAAAATGGCAAATGAAAAATACGGCAAACCATTTTCAATCCTTCTGTACTTGGTGGAGGAAGTTGCTAAGCCACTATCCATCATAGTTGAGAAGCTGTGGGAGTTCAGTGAACTTCCCACTGACTGGAAAAGGGGAAAACATAACCCCCATTTTTAAAAAGGGAAAAAAGGAAGACCCGGGGAACTACAGGCCAGTCAGTCTCACCTTTGTGCCCAGCAAGATCATGGAGCAGTTCATCTTGCGTACGCTTAATGGGCATGTNTCTGGCGAGACCCCACCTGAAGTACTGCATTCAGCTCTGGGGCCCCCAGCATAAGAAGGACATGGACCTGTTGGAGCAGGTCCAGAGGAAGGCCACAGAGATGATCAGAGGGCTGGAGCACCTCTCCTACGAAGACAGGGTGCGAGAGTTGGGGTTGTGCAGCGTGGAGAAGAGAAGGCAAGGCTCCAGGGGGACCTTCTAGCAGCCTTCCAGTACCTGAAGGGGGCCCACAAGAAAGCTGGAGAGGGACATGTACAAGGGCATGTAGTGACAGGACAAGGGGTAGCGGCTTTAAACTGCAAGAGGGTAGATGTAGATCGGATTTAAGGAAGAAATTCTGCACTGTGAGGGTGGTGAGGTGCTGGAACAGGTCACCCAGAGAAGCTGTGGATGCCCCATCCCTGGAAACGTTCAAGGCCGGGTTGGATGGGGCTCTGAGCAACCTGGTCTAGCGGAAGGTGTCCCTGCCCACAGCAGGGAGGTTGGAACAACATGATTTTTAAGGTCCCTTCCAACCCAACCCATTCTATGATCTGTAATTCATACCTTAATAACATCACATGATCTACAGACATTATCCTTACACTCTGTGAAACAGGTATTAACAGTAACTTCATCTTCAGACAGGTGTCACAAGACATCATTAGACAGTGTGGGGAGTCTTTGATAAAACAAAAAATGAACCTAGAGGTACTCACTGAATCCCAGATTTGTCTCAGCCCTGAACAGAATCTGGGTAAAATTTCTGTATGAAATAAGATTAGCATAGGTCTTGTGCAACACTAAGTGAAAACACTGGAGCTATGTAGTGCAAACTGGATTTCTGTCTCCTTTCTGTCATCCCTTCTGAGTCCTCAGAAAACATTCCATAACATCTTTGAACACTGCCATTAAGAGTACCGAACCCAAGAAATTGAAAGGCCTTGGGTGTATTTATTCTTTAAAATACCTGACTACAAAGCTTTAACAACATTTTGCCTTCCTACTCATTTCTGGTTTATATTATAATGCTGATGACTATAGATCAGTATAATTTCACGGTACCTTCGTGTAAATGGGTAAAGTGATGTTTAAATTACATATGGCTTGATGAACGAGGCCTCTTGTAGATTTTGGCTCTTTCATGAATGATAATCGTCCACAGGGTTCTTGAGTGGTATCTCGCACCTGGTAGAGCAAACATACAGATATTTAATCTGTTATTTTGCTATTTTGCTGTGTGATCTACTTGTGCCACTCAAAACTATTTAGCAGAAAGAGGCCAGATGTGGGAGAAAAAAACTATGTATGTAAAAATAATGTTTTCTCTTTCCCCCCCCACCCCGCTTGTTTGTAAATGTACGTACGGATGTGTTTGTGTGGCAAAGCAAGAGAAGAAACAAGCACATACATGCTCACACATTAGCAACTTGTTTACAGAAGGCAGTCCTAACACTGTAATCACAGCCTAAAAAGAACAGAGACATTCCAGTATGACTAAGCTTCTGTGATAACTTACAACACCCATTTTTCACCAAAGTGGTCCCCAAACTTTATGGTCATAACGGAGACTCATTTTGTATTAGGTGGCAAAAGGAACTAAGTCATTTTCCCCCATACGGCAAGAATACGTATTTATGCTGATGCCAGTGATAATTCTTTGCTCAAAATTTTAGTATTAATCATTGTCTTTGTTCATTTGGCTACTCTTTTGGCTGAGTGGCTGAAAACAGTGGAAGACTACATTTAAAATTTCTTCTCTTGTAAAACGTTTTCTCAAATGTCTTGATAAATCCTAGTCTTAGAACGAAGAAATTTGCTGGAATGTACTTATAGGTGCGACCGTTGTAATCTGCAGAAGATGCTACATCATGCCATACTTTAAGATTTTGCAGTCAATCTTAGAAAAATCTCTTTCACAGTTGTTAGGAGAAACAAGCATAAGCACTTAAAACTTAAGATACCGGTGATGTATTTTAGCTTTTGTACATAATGTCAGGAAGATTTATGTACAATATCACAGAACAAATACAACTGAAAGCATTACCTCATTCTTAGTTTTCCGAACTTTTAAAATGATACAATTAGATGCATGTGTACTAACTTTATCAGATTGAAAATACTAGATGCAAAGACACACATGGTTTTGAACACAGTATGGCAAAGCCATCATGAAGAAAAATAGGCATAGCCAAATGTAAGTGGTGGCACAGATAAAGTTCTAAACTAAAACAAGCTTACAAAATGTCGCTGGAAAGGAGGGAGAGAGCTTGAAAGTTTTCTAGCAGCATACAGCAAATTTAATGCAATGAGGGGGTGGGTTGATTTGCTCCACTTTTTTGACGTTTCCATTCATAAAGCATTTCTCTAAAATTGTTTTCTGTAATAGTAATAGTGTACTCCGCTGGAGTCGGGATGTCCCAGTAGAAGGAAGAGCTTGTGGGAAGAGGTTTGCAGTGCCCTCTGAACCTCTCTCTCCAGATGAGAAGGTGTTGGTGGCTGGGTGACAGCAGCCCTCTCTGCTGCTAGCACAGACCCACCTTTTTACCTGACTTACTGCTCCCTGCAGATCTCATGAACGTTGGAGGTGAGCCCCGTGGACCACGGTGTTTATGTCACTGGCTCTATAGCTAGGGCTAAAGCACTAGTAAGTTTTGGAAGAACGGAGGTTTTTTGTTTTGGCTTTAGTTTTGCAAACTTTCCTACTCACGTAAAAGTTTTTAAAATAGAATAGGACAGGAATACACACTACAGGGATAGAATTAGGTTACAGTTGGGAATTTATCAAAATTAATTACTTCCTTTTTCCTTTGCTTTCAAAAATATGGTAAAACCATAACTTGAAATACCCAAAAAGGAAAAAGCAGCCATGCTTTTCTTACTATATCCACAAGAAAGTTTTGCATTGCTAGTGAATGGAAGATGACTGGTTGAAGAACAGTTATATCTGTATTTACAGCCACATGGTGCGTATTTACAAGTATAGGGTGCAACCCTACAATCCTATTTTGATAGATTTCTGCCAATTCTGCAATGTTTTCTCACACGTTTTTTTGCAGTTTCTGCATTTTTTCCTGCAATACGTTGAACCACGATACAGAAAACCAAACAAGATCAAACTTGATCAGCTCTTGAGATTATTAGGTAGAGAACAGGATTCCTAGAATTAGCATCTTGGTGTCTGAAAGAACGCTGTGGACACATGCATATATAGCAGAACACAGGCACAGATAATTATAATGAGAGACAAATTTTACTCAATTTTAGGAAGCTACTTCTGGTTGTTTTGACTACCCAAGTCAACATTCAATCCATTATCATACAATAATTTGGAACTGTTCTCCAGTCTGCTAAGTTTATTGTCAACTCAGAAGTAGACAAAACCCAAAAATACAATCCATAGCTCCTATTATAACATTACCTTAACAAACAGAGGAAGTCTATTTTCTTTGAAGGCAAAAAAACTGAATATATGATGTTGCCCACTCTTTGTTAGTGGCACCAGATTGCCAAAGCAGTCAACATAGATGGGTTTTCCTTCTAATACCTATTGGAAATGAAAAAGAAGCAAAGCAACAATTAATCACAGTAAGGTGGTTAGGATTTCTTCTTAAGCATTATTCTACAGGACTTTCTTCGACCAATTTCTTAAATTGCTAGGACGTGTCAGCATTTACCGGATTTGTTATGTACAGTTACCTCAAATCTGGTGAAACATTTCAGAATATTAAATTCCAAATGGAATACATTGTTAATTCAATAACAATAGTGTGACATTATAAATGACAAAAAGAGCATGAATCTGGGCAAATTCTCAATCTGTATTTTAATTTGGATTTTTTATTGGCTCTAATTTTAGCATACTTTGCTAACCTGGCCTTGTCGTAACAGTCAAAGACATGTTTTCTCCAGCAATCAAACCGAAAGTCCTTGTTTTGACAGGTGAGAAAACAAGCCAGTCTGGGAGTATCATGAAGTTGCAGAGGACCTTTTTACCAGTGCAAAAACTTTCTGAATTAGATTCCCTATGGGTTTAATCCACTTGCAACAGTCTGCTGCAGCAGGCAAAGACAGTGTACGGCAGTAGGTTCTATTTATTTCAGCTGGACTTGTGAAGGCCTAGCGCTTTTGAAAGTCAGGCCTCGGGTAAATGCCTCCCTGAAATGCCTGTACAACGACACTGCCTACGTCTTTGGATTCCTATTGCTATGGCCCCCTCTGCACGTTTACATCTCAGCTTACCAGTTTTGGAGATGTTCCCCTTAAACTGCCACTATATATTAACATCTCGTCCTTATTTTTCAGAAATTCAGCCTTGCCATTCAGTTTTATAAGCCCATGTTTTATCTAGCTGCTCTGCACAAGAAACCCCTGTCAGAGCTTCAGGAACAGCGAGGACAAATTTTTTAAAGGTGGGATTGGCATGGAAAAGAGACCATACTAAGCAGAAGAATATGCTAGGCACATAGTTAAAGCACTCTCAATTTGTCATGGCTTCTGAGGAAGCTGACAGGGCCAGAAAAACTGCATTTAGCAGGTGGTTTGCTGGATTCCACGTAGGAAAGCTTTTGCCTGTTCAGCAACAGATTTATTATTTTTTTTTTTCTGTAAAGCAGAATATTAATCAAACCTGCTAGTTTAACTTCTTGGTATGCAAAGATGCTGACAAAACGTGACTACTGTTGACTGCCTTTTTGGTTAGTGATATTCATTTATGGAGTTACTGGAAGTTGTGATTTACCTGTCTTTTTTGGCTTTGACCATCTCCCCTTTTCTCACAACACCCACGTAGTACCAGGCTCAGGAACCTAACAGTTCAGTAAAGAACACCACCCTCAAAACTCATCTTTACTGAGACATTCCTCTAAGAGGAAGTCAGCACTTAAAAAATTCAAGGTGTCTCCTGGCACTTTGCTACAGAGCTAATTAAAACTAACTACCACCACAGAAATGACAACGAAGTACTTGGATTAAACTTTGGGCCAAGCCTGCATCTATAGAACTTAGTTTTAGGCTAATGGAGGAAAAAGTCCATTTACAACACCTATCCGCTACCTCTCAGCTCGCTGTCGAGTGACTTGAGTCTTTTTGTGCACCTGAAACCCCAGCAAGCTACGCAAAATTCTTACAATCTATTGCATTTTGTTTATTTATATTATTTTACAGTACTTATGACAAATAAAAGGCAGAAAATATTAGCTTAAAAACAGACATTAGAAAATGGAGAAAACTGTTTAAGATTCTGGTACAGTACCTCTACATCCCTGCTTCTGGCAACTTCAGCAAAATTTTCTTGTTGTTCTAGAGTTTTATCCACCTTGTCATCTGTCATGCAAAAACACCTTAACCGAGCTTCAACAGGATCATGTGATTTGGCAAACACCACAAATTTGGCCATGTAGGGGACACAGATAATCTCTCTGTACACTTGGGAAGCAAAAGTAACAGATTCTTGTGTCTGTCGGCAGTCTATCAACCAAAATCTGTAAAAGAAAATGAAGAGTTGCATGATCAGCACAGAAAGATTTAAGCAAGAAAATGGTATGTTTTCCCAGCTTGGCAGCGTTAGCTGGTACCCACACCAATTCTGACACAAGTCAGGATAAAGTGAAAAAAATAGTTACCATTTGGAAAGAGTAGCCTAAGAATGCCCATGGGACCCCACATGCATTTAGGAGCATGAAGGAAAATCAACAGGGAAAGCACTTGGACCAGAACTTACTCTCCTAAATATCAAACGCAAACCCGTCACAGAGTCTCCCGCTGCACAAATGCCAGGCCATCGTTTGCCTCTCTGATAAGATCTGCCTCAGCTGGAAGCTTATCTGCTTCCAGGTACATGATTGGCTTTTAAAGGCTTCCAGAAGTTCACTTGTCCTGTGGCAGACTGTCTCATACACCTTCTCTGAAGATTTAAATACACGAACCTGTTCATATTTTTGTGTTTATGAAGTATACATATTACATGTATAAGTATGTTTAGAATATTTAAACAATTATCGATGGCTTACCAAAAATCAAGATATTCTGGAAAATCACAGTATCCAGTACATGTTTCTTCTTCTATTCAAAAGTTGGCTATGGCCTAAACTTTGTTTTCATCTGAATTGATTCTTTGTAGTGAGAAGTTGTGATCAAATGTTTCCTGCTTTTTACCAAGAAATAAACCTCTTCTAGAATAAGCTCAGAGGTCCCTGTTTTCCACCTCTTTCAACAGTTTCTGGTGACAACTGAAATGGTGATTGATCCTATCCCCGTTCTTTTAGAGCTGCCCAAAAAGTCTTTGTTTTTGTTTATCGCATGTCATTATTTGATTTCTGTGCAGAATATAAGTAGAGAAGGGTGTAGTGGAAGCGTACAGTTCAGATTTCCCCCTAACTGTGACTGCAGTATGTGCCTTTCATCTAAAGAATACGGGTTCTTCTTGAACAGCTGGTTGCTGCTAAACATCTGCTGATGCAGAAGAGAGTAACGTCCCATAAAAATCTTACTACAATCGCTTGTATCTAGTCACATGCCGAGCCTGTCACTTCGCTTCCAGGTTATGACTAAATTGTTAAACCACAGAGTGGGCAATTTCAGCCTTTTCTCTTTAGCCCCCTGAACCTTCCCAGGCATTGTAAAATGTCCAGTTTGTTAAGCGCTGGACACATCCGTTAGTGTTAGTGAACTGCGTACAAACTGTTGACGTGACAGGGATGCTGTGAAAGTTTCCCAAGTTTTATTGATGAGGAAGAGGAGACTGAAACGGCTTTTGGCATGCGTTGCAAATCCTTCAGTCTGTTCTTGGACCTCTATCTCTAACAGCTGAAATATAAAGCTGCCTTGCCCAAAACACTTGTTTTTCTTCTACTATCTAGCTTAAAGGTTTGCAGGACGTTCCTTACATACAGTGTCAAAAACTGAGGGTCTCTAGGTGAATGTAAATGATTTTGTCCACTGTGTAACACTGCATGCAAAATCAGAAATTATTCTTCGGTGAATTTAGTCAGCGACTTTTAACTTTGATTTTGTGGTAAGTTTTTGTCATGCATATTGAAGGCCGGCAATATATACATTTCTATATCCGAGCCATATTAGATTTTGAAGACCCTGAAGGCAGATGTGTCCGCATCCGATTCCTACTACCCTTGCCTCAGAGGCTGTGATCACCACTGACTCACTTTTCATTGTGGATTCTAACATGCCGTTTTACTGACAGCATCTTTCTACTGTATACGCTGAATCTTCTATACCGGCGGTTCTCAGTCTGTGACACGTGTACCACAAGTCAAAGGTAAACATGTTCAAAGCAACAGGCAAATACTACAGGCATAAGTTCCTTCCTCTGCACGGTGTGAAGCCAGGAGCTGCTATCTCATTCAGGGACCACCGCGACAGCGAAATACTTGAAGATTACAGGGTAAGGTCGTAAGTTGTCTGATTTCACTAACGTGATTATTACAAATGAACATCTGCCTCTTAGGAAGTACTGCCAGTGCACGTGAATTGGAACAAACCACCTCAAAACTTATCGGACAGAGACCTAAGACATACCATGGACGTCGCAACTCAGGTCTAGAACTTCAGCTTCCAGAACAGGTCCTCTTGTGCCAGAAAACGACCCTCCTCTTCACTGAAAACTACAGGTTCTTTACCCTTTCTTTGGGCCATTCAGGCCAGGACAGCATTGCCCAGTAATAAAAATCTACAGAATTTATACCTTATACCTTTGTCAAGACAAATGAGTTGTTATTTTGCAAAGATAACAACTTGCACTTAAAATAATTCTACTTCTACTCCTAAAATGTAACAGCAGAAACGCAGCAAGCATTTTACAAGGAGTAACACGTACTGCTTGCTTTCTCGGATATCACTTCATTTAGTTTCTCCGTGGAGCTGATGACATTTCTTTTAAGTAAAATTCACGGTGTGGGTGGAAAGCATGCTTGAGTTTGACACCCGTAGGATGGAGACAGAAGTCACGAGAGGTCAAAGACACCTCAAAAGCTGATATAATCTACAGGGGCTTATTAGTTACTGTAGATTACATGGTATTATAACCCACAAAGCATACCTTTCAAGTGTGATTTCTCTGGTCTTACTCATCTGCAGGTGAATAATAGCAAATTTCATGCTATGCTTATCTTTAGAACATTTAGCAAACACACTGGTTAAAAACCAGGCTGATGACATTTGAAAGAAAGAAAGCATGTTTGGTACATAAAGGCTCTGCATACTGATTCTTCTGTTGTTTTTCATGTGTGGGAGAATTATGCTATACTGGATTCAAACTGGAGTGGCCATATATCCTCTGAGAAATCACCATATGCTCAAATGATTTGCTGTCATACACCAGCGGCTAAAAGGCCCAAACAGATACTAAATTTTTAAAAAGGCTGCAGCTCAGGAAATGGAAAACAGCTATGTTGCAAAGTCCATGGATTAATTCACATGTATTTTAGAGAAGGTATCTCTTTCCCAAGCTCATTAGAATTAATCTTATGAATAGCGAAATTGTTCTCCATCATTACTGATTTAACTAGACATAAACAAGTTTCTCTGACTAGCAAACAGTCAGGAATCAGCTGATTCTTAGCAGGGCACAAGGGTAGATGCACTTTTAGACCAGGGCACAAGTGAAGAAATTCAAGCAAGCTGGTCCTTCAACAAAGAAGGTAATTAATTCTCTGACTGTAACGCATGAAAAAATCCCATTTTCTAACTTCAACAGCATTTAAAATGATGTCTGGGTTAAAATAGTTTTTTGAATTTTAGGGACTTTGACCTCTCAAACTTTGCATCTAGTCTCCACATCTGGTTCTTAAATTAATGTTTAATTTATCCCTTTAAACAGAACACTGCCAGTAGCAGATGACAGCTAAAACACACTTTAAGATCTCCCTCTTGTGGTCACTGCTGTTAAAGAAAAATGTTTAGTTGAACTGAAAAGAAATGTATGTAAGCAAAGTATCCAACTTCATGGAAAGAAAGCCATTTCTGAACTGAGAAAGGATAGAAAAATAATACTTTATTTTGCCTAATGATAAAGTTATTGTCCTGGTTTCAG
>VZTL01006751.1:17567-34501 GCA_013400535.1 Scopus umbretta | reverse complement strand
GAGCAGTTTTTTCCCTGTGACAGATATCAAGAGTATAATGGTTTTGCTACTAAAGACTGTGACAAGAAGATAATACTTAAGTAAACTGCTTTGGCAGAAATGTATAATGTTACTATAGGGTCTCTGCCAAAAATATTATTTTTTTTGAAAGATATATTTTGGAAATGTGTTGGGGGTTTTTTGGAAATTCAAAATCTTCATTTGTGGGTTGTTCCAAAGTGCTGGTAAGCTTTTGCTAATACTAAGCAATAACAGAAACTATGAAATGGAAATATGACTTGCATCTAAAAAAAAATAAAAATGAAAGCAATGCTGAAAAGCTAGCACATCAAAACATTCCAGCTGTCAAATTTCATAGTTCCACAACAAATCTTGTATCTTGGCTTATTGTCTTAGGTTTTTATTTTTTTAATTAGACTTTAAATTCTAATAAGATGAAGATATGTTGGGGTTTTTTAACAAATTAATTTTCAGGCCATTAGCATATTTATGTAAGTAATAGTGAATGCAACCCTTAGTTAAAAATTCACCATAAATTAACTTTTCCCTTAATATAAATGACTTTTCAGAGCTATTTTAATTATCCATAATAGAATACAATATTAGTCCAATAAATTCTTGCAGGGAAAAAATATGATGTATTTATAGCAATAAACTTAGTTGTGTCAGTTTGACTTGAAAGGAATACCTAAGCCTAGAATTCGGTTCACAGAAAGTTTGAGTATTAAACACACATCAGGGGAGTGGCAGAATACTAAGCAAAAGTAGAATATCTTTTCTCTATATAATCAGATTTTGAAAGTTTATAGATATGTCCAGTATTTTCATGGTTAGATACCTAAAGCTTCCTTTTTAATTAGGTAAGCATGTGTTACAATACATTAGAAAACAAAATACAACCAGTGTGTATTTCCAATACGCTGTTTTGCAACCATAGAGATATTAATTTGAAAACAGAATTTATGAAATGCATTTCAGCTACAAATGGCACATCATAATGACACAGAAATGAATAAAAATGCTGGTGTTTTAAAGAACCAAGTAGGATTTTAGCTTTAGCTCTCCATCTCTTTCCCCACTAACTGAAATGAATATGTAATGCCTCAAAGTAGTTTCATATTGTAATCTTCAGTACCAGTGTGATTAAGAAAAGCATTAAGAAAGGTTGCTTCATACATGGTGCTGAAAAATCAGTACTGCCGGGAAGAATGATAAATACTGGAAGCTGCTATTAAAATAAAAGTAATTACTGATGTATCTCTATATTTATGGCACTATTTTTCATTTATTTTTGGTATCATTGCAAATTATGGCTGCTTCGTAATCATTGCAGATGTATTTTAGTATTAGGAAATTAGTATTAGGAAAATTCTAGAAAAGCAACTGTTTAAAGTAGTCACTGGGGTGCTGGACCTAACTCAGAAGTCTTTTTTGCATTATTATAAAAAAAAAAAGAAAAAAAAAAGAGGGAGAGAGAGATAACATGAAGTACTCAGGGGTCAGTATAAATTAGGACTTGCTTCAGTGGGATGAAGCTCATAGTTTCAAACTTTTATTCTTAACAAAGATGAATTCATATAATAACCTGATCATCTTCTCTCCTCCCAGGTGTATGATGGAAATGTTACATGGGTTGGCTTGTTTACGAATCTTTAAAACCACTGCAAGCCCATGTGGAGCAGGAGTTGGAGGCTAACTCCAATGTGACCTAGGGAAGCAAAGTTGATTTCAAGGCCTTATTTTACTTTCTGGCCACATCAGGTAAGAGAAAGTCCATTCTTGAGAGTTTTGCTCACTAAAAAGCAAATTAAAAAGGAGAGCAAAAATAAGCGCCTTCTTGTGGGACTATGTGCTTCAATAGCAGAAAGGCCAGCTGGGGATGTTTAGACATCGTCCACAGGTCCTCCTTCCTGGGAGTCTGAACAGGAGGGATAACTTGAGTAGGAAAAAAGGAAAAAAAAAAAAAATCACACTGGAAGAGCCATCTTGTATTCTGCCCTTCGCCTGCTGACCTAGATTCCCTCTCTGATAGAGTTATGACGTTAGGAAAAACATTACATATTACTTGGGTGTGTACCGAAGTGGAATTGTAAGCTAGAAGCAATTCTTAGATTGAAACATGTGTGTCTGGGTTACTTAAAGACTTTGGAAATTATTTAATCTTGAAATGGAGCATGTTGTAGGTTGTTTTTTCATGTATACTAATACAAGGATTAAAGATGCTAAAGCCTCACAACCTAAAACGCTAAATGAGTCTCCATCAAGACCCAGGAAGACCAACTTGTTTGATCTTTGCAGGGAGAAGTAACTACTAGAGCTGAGTGAGTTCAAGAGACATAAACCCAATAACATTTTGGAGGCATATAAATTTGTCAGTCTAGCTATATGTATATCATTTCCTCTGTACTGGAAAATGTCGTCAGTATTAGAAGGACCAAATTACCTTTCCGTTATTACTGAAGGGTCTAAGCCCCAGACATGATGTTCTCCTAAGGTAATCTTTACCTTAGGAGATAGCAAGGTTTCATCACTACACTTTTATCGAAAGAGGACAAGAAATGGTTTTCCCAGCTTAATGAACATTTTCAGAGGCTTTAAAAGTTTCTAAATTTGTGTAAAGAGGAAATGAAGTCTTTAAGTTTATCACCTAGTAATTTGGGCATTGACTTAGCCAAAGATTGGTGCCTGGATCCTGACAGTTGCCCTGTCCTGAGTAGGGATAAACAAATAAGTGGAGGAGAAGAAGGTAGGCAGAATTGGGTCAGCATTTGGAGTGAGAATGTGAAAAGTTACATTTCAATTTAAGAAAACCTTTATGGAAAAGGTTAATTGGAGAACATGCTTCTAATAAAGCATTTGATAAAAACGCAAGTCAAGTTAAAAAAAAAAAGTTAAAAAAAATTTGCTGCATGGTTTGAAACACTTATTCTTTAAATCACATAAGCAAAGCTTTTGCTTACCAAGCTGAAATATGGTGGTAGTGCTGCTGCACTGTTATCTGTAAGGCCAGCACTGATACTTATGCTTGTTCAAGAAGTACAAAACTTGGGTTCCATTCATCCATCAGCCTGAGGGCATTTCACTCCTGCCCAGGAACTTGCTCAAAACATGATAAAGTATCTCATTTCATAAATTAATATTTTTCTGTGAAACATTACTGATCAGCCTTTTTCTGATTGTGGAACCATAATGTAGGGAATCTGTAATTTTTTTCTGGTTCAAGAACTTTACCATCTTCATTTTCCAACAGAAATCAGCATATTTTAATACTAAACAAAAATCTTGACTTAAATAATTTCCCTGTGTATTAAGCTCGTTAAGAAGTATCAGGCTCTCAAATCCATTAATTTAATATGAGTAGTGTCGCCTGCAGTAATGCTACTGAATTTATTGCTGAAAGATAACATTTGGATAAAGAGACCATTCCTTTACAAATGACTTCTGAAAAGAAATCACTGCCCTTATAGAACCTAATTTAATTAATCTTCTAGATGAAGGCAGTAGTCAGTAGGAAGAATCTGTTGTTCTTTAGCCCCACTGTTATGAATGTTAATATTCAATAAAATGATTCTTCTGTTTATTCATGAATACTATAAATGTGCTTTCAGAACGCCAGCTCTAAAAGTTGCCAGTAGTTATTTTTGTTCCTCTGTTCTTGTAAACATAGACTCTTACCTTCCTTCATTTGGTTTATACAAAATTTTAACAACGGAAATTATGATCAAACTCTCGTTTAAGGGAGAAAAGGATTAATGAATGTGGACCATGCCTGCCCTAAGCTGCACTTGGAGAACTCTACTGTGTGTCTGTGTGTGTGATTTGAGAATTAACATCTACAGCACCTGACATTTTAAATTGCCTAATTATGCTAGAATACATAAATAGAAGTACAGTTTTTAGGTCCCTATGTGAGCAGAATCTAATTTCACTATAAAAATCATATAAGAAGCCTTTCTTTAAAAGACCAAAATGAACCAACCTTTATCTTTTCATGTACAATGAATTAGCACCACGAGCAAATAATTTCAACAGTTTTAACCTGGGTACAGTAAACTCAGACCTGGTAGTGTCAAAGTGGAGATTTCACAGTTTATCGGGGGGCCGGAAGGTAGCCCCAGTTTTGCAGAGCCCTTCTGCTTCCTTTCAGAGCTCCCTGCTCGCGGAGCCGGGGGAGCGCAATGGCACGGCTCTGCAGAGACAGCGTTTCTCCCCCATTTCACCCCTTCCGGGGCTCCCTTATGACACAACGTATTCCTGAATCTCGTGGTCTCAAGCATTCAGACAGCGAACAGTTTCAGCTCCCGTGGAGATTCATGCAGCAAAGCTGGACCCAGCCTCTCCCCACAGGAACGGCTTACCGTCTCTGCAAGATTTGCATCTTTGGGGCCTGGCCAGAATAATAGGAAATCTATTTCCAGATAATGCAGTATTTACACTCTCTCAAGATGAAGCAATGTTTTGAAAAAGATTGATTTTATTCAAATCCCATTAATAAATATTAATAAATATTAAAAGAGGTGGTTCGTCTATGTGAACCTTGTAAAGAGCGACATCCTCTAACAAACTTTCATTAGCTTTAAAGACTCAATTCAGTATTTCCTGGAAATGCAGAGAGATATAGTAGTCATTGACCAGTATTTTCTCCCTTTCACTTGTAAAGTACTCCATAAAAAACTTAAAATCAAAACCATTATTTTGCTTGAAAGTACTCTCAAATGGAATAAAGCTGTCTAAACCTGGATCTGAAGTGGTTCTAGGAAAGAAAGGAAAATGAAATAGTTGACAGAGTTTGCCCTCAGGTCTAGATTTTCACTGCAGTTTTATCTTCTCTATCCAGCAGATTTTACTTCAAAATTACATATTTGCCTTCAAGAGGTAGCGACTTCATTGTGCTCTGGTTGTCCAAGAGTTCTATAGGCAGCTGTGAGTCCACTGTGGACTGGATCTCCATCTCTTTCCATATGCTATTACGTTTCAGGGTATTTGGCTGATTTTTTTCCTTTTAATCATTCAGGTAAGTCATGTTTTAGAAGAGTTGCTATTCTTCAGCCTTTTATTGTTGGAGTGTGGATAAATGAGGGGACTTCACCTGCTTTCTTTGCTAATTGTGTTTACAATCACTCCCCTAGTAACATTTTAGTAAGCATAAAGGGAGGAAATACCAGTGGTGTAGTATGACAGATACAGCGCTAAACAACGTTTCCTAAACCTTTGGAGATAATTACTTCAAGCTCAAGCAAAGAGTTCTTGGTACATGACCTCTTCACTGTTGTAGCAAAATCTTAGATGATTTTGTGGTTTGTTATGGATTTTTTTTTTCTCCCCCAGAAATGCTGTGTAATGTTGTGGCTGCATATGGAAAAATGGAATATTTTTAGATTAAAATATAGGTTGATTGGCTTCATTTAAATATAATTGATTTTTAAAGGAGGTAAAGCCATTTTTTGCAGTACCCTGTTCACATATAAAAGTACTCTGAAGCTTGGCGAGTTAATAATTTCTGCCAGCAGACCTGTAACATTTCTAAATGAGCTACAACATTTCTAGGAGGGTGTAAGTTTAAATATTGCATCTTCTAGAAATATACTTCTGCTTTTGTAACCATGGCTGAAGTAGATAAAGCATATGAAGAAAAGGTGATAGCTAGTAGAGAGGGGAGAGGGAGAGTCTGACGAATTTGGACTTCCGAGTTAATCTAAGAGTGAAAAACAATCATATCTCTGTTTTCAAAATGGTAAGTTTCGGTCTCAGTTTTCATCTCAGTATGGTTAAGTTTTCATCTCAGAGAATGTTTCTACCAAGATGTGGTTTTTTCATTCCTCAGGTAAATATTTCAGGCACTATGAAGAATTCCTTCAAGGCTGGAGACACTGCATTCTAAAGGGTAAGATGCAACAGATAATTTTTTTAAACGGTGTTATGCCTTCATTGAATGAGACATTTTCCCTTCTCGCTTGGGTATAATCTCACAAAAACCTGAGGGCCATTGCCTTTCAGAGCTGGCTCTGCAAAGATGCTGCTGGTCTTAGCAGGAACCGGGAACTCCCATATTGTGCTCAAAGAAGATAAAACCCTGATAATCAGCACTTTTGGTTATCAGCACTGTAGCACTCGCAGAAAGAAAGAGTAACAATTTTACACTTGGCAGTGGCAGTGGAAAATTGTTTGCCTGTCCTGCTGAACACTGCACAGAGCATACTGAATCTTCCATGGTGTTTTGTTTTTTGTTGTTTTTTTCATTTATTTTTATTTTTTAAGGAAAATTAGATTTGGTAGGGTAGAAAATATAACTATTTATATTTATATAGCAGATACATGTGTTTCTGTGTTACCGATTAATACAAAATATGTGAGGCCTGACCTAGAACAATACTGCAGCTTAATTTGTATTTGTAGAGATTACGGTTTTTATTGCAAGACGCTGAGGCGTTTACATGATGTGGATATTTTCCAAAAGCTAAGAAATAATGAAAAATGATTTTCCCAATCTAGTGCAACTGTTACAAGCAATGTAACAGCTGGTGATCTACAATTCGGTAAGAAATGAACAAAATGGTCTATTCACCTGCAGAGTGTGGATAAAAATTAATAAGAAAGTGGGAAATTAAGTAAGTAATGAATGAACATCCAAAGGGCAGAAGGAGAAAGATGAGGAGCAACATATTCTGGTGTAATTAAGTTAGAAATTCTAATTGGTCATTAAAATAAAAGGTAAGGATGGAAGAGTTTGCTCGGACCAAAGCTTTAGTAAAACTTGAGCAATGACTTTAAATACTGAGAGAGGAACTGAATACCTACACTTCTCGGGCCTTGTTGCTTGCAGACTCACTTCAGAGTATAGCCCTATGCAGATAAAAGCTATTCTAAAGTAACAGTATGGAAATATAGGCTGTGATTTTGCTTTTAGAACAAAACTCATATATATTTAGGCAGACAGGGACAGAATAAAGCACAAATACCTGAAGAAGTCAGATACAAAAGCATGGATTCTGGTATTCACCTGAAATTTTCCAAAGCAGCCAGCTTCCAACATACCAGAGCTGGCCAGAGCAATTAGGCAAATAAGCTCCCACTTCAAACCAGAAACCAGAGCACTGATAAAACACACACCAAGAAAATAAGCGCTATTTCAAAAGGCATTAGTGGTTCCTTTCTCTTTGATGTCAGACCAGTTGTGTTGCTTTTCACATGGGAATTTTATATCTTGGACTCAAGTTGAATTCCCTTACTCTGAAACAGTATGTGTAGAGTCCAGCTGGCTAATCGGGAAGGTTGGTTGGGGCACTTTCCATCATCCCTGTTGAAGCCATACTATCATACAGCAAAGCCTGCCAGGGCAAATCTTGGCTGTCATTATATTAGAAGAGTACACTTTGGCTAAAATTAACACATTATTTCTTTGAAAATGCCTTTTAAGTTACTTGAAAAGTATAGTTTCATGGACTATTTTGACTCTACTTTTCATCACTACCACCACCCCATGCCCACCCCCCAAAAAAAAGAAACAAAATGAACTATTCCCTATTTAATATGCGACACAATTCAAATAGCTTGTGCCACATGGCTCTGCTTTCCTTGTGAGAAGTTACGTGGTGAACTGAGGAAGAAGCCCAGAATTTGCTGACTTTCCAAGATGAGATGATCAAATTTTAATTCTTCCTTATCTAAACCTCACTTGTCTTATATGGAAATAAATGTTTTCTGAAATGCTGAGGAGATCACATTTGTCATTCATAAAGTTTTCTGCACCTCAGCCAAGGTCCCTGCAGTGATGCAAGTATGCCCTTCCCTAGCTGGACATGTTACATGCTCAGTGGAAAAACCTGTGATGAAAATGCAATGTACACACGTGGCATAGAGTTTTTCAAGGGTTCTGTCTCTGCATAAGCCAATACAAAGTTCGTAAGACTGTTCAAAGGCAATTAGCTCTCAGGGAGGAGTCCTTTTGTGCCAAATTTGTGCTCTTCAGCCCAACTGATTCAGTTGCAAATGTCTTTGGGAGAAGTTCACAACAGCAACTTTACAGCATGGAAGAAAAGATCTCCTCTTCCTTCTCCTTTCCATTCTTGGTAAGGAGATTGCAAGGCACCTTTCTTAGTTTCTCAGCAAATATTTATCTTCCCTCAGAAACCAACCCCAATGTAATCATTTCAAATGTTTAAAATGGAGACTCTAGAAAAGGGCTGTACCTAATCTTAAATTATAGCAGTTGTTTCCACACACCCATTGATACTAAAGCATAACAGTTACCCTTAGCTGTTCTAGTTTTCTCATGAGGTGGGTCAGTTATGGCTCCCCATCTGGATTACAAATAAATAAAAGCAGCAATTTATTGATGAATTGGTAAAAGTGCAAGACTTCCATTTCATAGATAAATAATTTTTATTTATTGGTAGGTGATTATTTGTATTAATAAATGAAATACCATTCTTAAAATGACCAGTATTTTCCCTGACTTGACAACATTTTCATCAAGCTGGAAAACTTTCCCATTAAATTCACTTTGAAAAGAGAACCATACAAAGACTACATTTATTACTCAACAGATGCTCATCACGTTGCTTAATGCTTTATTTCATGGTCCATATTCATCATCCTTTTTTGATTCTTAAATCTATACCCAATTCTTTTTGAACATCTGGTGTTCTTTCTCTTCTCTGTTTTTTAACAGAATAATTTGTTTGGGCAAAGTGTTTCTTCCTATAATGCTCCTAATCCTCATGGGCATTTGGAACATAGGCAGAATAGGACTTCTGCGATTAAATGTAAAATGTTTGCAAGATTGTTTCATTTTCTGATAAATATAAATTTGTTCCTTCAATGACATCATCTGCTGGCAGCCTTTGACATAAATCTGCTGTTGCTGGGAACTGGGCAGAACGTCCTTGTAAAGGAAAGTGTTCTGTGAACAACTGATCTATACGCAGACTGCAAGGTAAATTAAAAAAAATAAACAAACTTTGATTATTTTTTTTAGAACGAGTATTAAACTTGGAAATATAGTTTACTGAAAATTTAGAAATTGTTCAGCATATTTTCACATTAGCTATTTGCCACATGCCATATCGTATTGATTTCCTTTTTGGTAAGCACATGTATCCAATGGGACTGTTGTCATAATGTCATCTGAATGGCTAATATAGCAGCACTGAAAATAAAGGTTGCATTCTTGACATCTCAGTAGAAGATTTTAAAATCTTTTTTAAGTCATAGATATTTTCTGAGAATAATAAAACATGAATATGAAAATTTCAGTAATTCATCATAGTGCCATATACTATATCTGAAATCTCATTCTGATCCCGTCGGCTGCTGCAGGCTCCACTCATTTCAGTGGAGTTGCTAATACACACTGGCCAAGAAAAGAAGGAAAGAAATACAGAATACGTACCATTTTTTTATTCCCAGATTCCAGTAGTTTTTTCAGCTACAAATTTATGTGTTAACAATACTGAAATTTCTTATTAAATCTTCCAGGGCATGTTTCCTTTCCTTTAAAAAAGGAAAAAAGAAAACTGGGGGGGAGGGCAATAAAAAAAAACAAAACAAAACAAAAAAAACCCCAAAACAAACCTAGGAAATTCAGTGCTATAATGCTAATGCTTTTAGGTAAAGATACGTCACTAAACCTAGGAAGGAGAATTAAAGCAGACACTCTAACTCAGATGTTCTCTCTTTGATATATTGATATTCTTTCATTGCTTTGGTGACTGTAGGGAGGGAAAGCTGCCTACACCTGCTCTCCAAGGAACTGCTGACTTTGCCTGAAGAAAACATCCCATCTGCTGAATCATACAGCTCTTTCATTCTTCAGCTCAGGTTGGTGGTGAAGACTTTATCTATTCTCCCTTGTCTTTAATACTTCTGGCTGCTCTTCTTTCCCATGAAAAGAAATCCCTGCGTAGAGACACAGCAATCCTCAGGGTATGCCCAGATTTACTTCTGGTGTTCAAACATAGTAATGTGGGGCAGAAAGGTCTCTCATGACAGTATCAGCTCTGCGACCTGCTGCGATGCAGTTCCCTTCCCCTCAGCACAGGTGTATCTAGCATGGTGCTGACAGTGAACTCTGAGTAGGCTTCGCTTGCTGCAAAAGAGGAGAATAATTACAAAGTACTCAACTATTTCCCAGTTTGCTTAAGTTATGCAAAAGATCAGCAGTGCTACCAGAAGTTATTGCAACAGCCCATTTATTCTGCTAAGAAGCCTTCTTGGAAATTTCATCCAGAAACAACTCCCAGACTATTTCTGCATCTTCTTCTCACACCTGAGCAGATTTTTCCCAGTTTACAATGTTCTGAGAAGGATCCAAGACTGTGAAACCTAGCAGACCTTTTTGTTGTCTTGGTACTTGGCTGCCTCTTGGTTCACAATCTTTAATGCACGCAAATTGACTTCTTTGCTAGCATGCTGTATTGCTTTGAGATAGGTAGTGTTGTCAAATGCTGACTTGAACGCAGTCGGTGGCAAAATTTGGAGGTTGGGGCTAGATGCCTACCTGTTATTGGAACATCTCTCAAACCTCGGAAAAATATTAAGTTTTAAGTAGAATAAATTTTTATCAGTCATAAATTTTTGAATCGGTCAGTCGAATGTTGAAATTTCTCAAAGACTTTACCTGGTCAATCTCGTGTCTGAAGTTATCTTAGAAGTACAAAGGAGCTATCTGGGACATGTGGTGCGTGCCATAGGAAGGATGCCTCATTGAGTAGGTGATTTTACCAGCACACAGCAAGGCCTGAACATGAGGGAGGACCTGCTGAGAGTCTGTCTTGGGTGCCAGAGTTCCTGGGACTGGACCACAAGGACTCCCCAGGAGCAGCCAAAACTCTCCCATGAACTTAAGTGGCTGCAAGAAGAGTTCAGGTTCAGAAAATACCAGTACAAGCCAAAATGGAGTTTTGGGGCCAGTCATTGATTATGAAGTGCACCACTGACACATATGAAATTTGAACAAAGATTAAGAAACAGTTTTATTACATCAGAAAAATAATTACAGCTTGTGACCTTTTCTTTAGTTGTTGCCTCCTGAAGAGCAGTATCACTTCAGTTCTTCTGACTTCATGAAAAGTCACCCCCTTTGATACATTTTCATGCCTTTACTGGGGACCGGGTGAGCGAAGCAGCTGCAGTCTCTTTGTCCACAGTAGGTCTGTCAGTAGAATGACTTGGGCATAGGGGTTGTACCAGGTCATCTCTAGCTTTGCCCCCTCTTATTCATTCACATTGCTAGCAGTTGTCTGCAAGCTTCATTTTGCGTAATACCATGAAGCATTCAGAGATTCTTCTCTTAAAAATCGGTAAAGCATTTGATCTTCAACTGCACAATGAATTTCTAGCAGTAGCTGTTGAAATAAGCTGGTAATTATGTAAGTATAGAACGTGATACAGATGATAAAAGTTCTGGCTTTTCTGTGCTGCATTTTGTAACATGCTCACATCTACAGTGTAGGTTGTCTGCTTATAGAAATCACTAGTGGAAATAATCCGGCTATACTAGGTCAGTAACAGTGTCTGTACACCAGCCACGCTGCTGCAGCTTTTTGCCAACCCTGGGCTCTGTTTTCCATAGTTAAAAAAGCAAAACAAAAGAAAGCAAGTTCTTTGAAAACGTGTGGATCCTAGGGACTGGTGTAGGAGTGTGAAGCTGTTTTGTGACCGCTTGTTCTGTTATGTTCAGGGGAGGGTCTTTTAAGCCTAGTTTAGGTGTTTTTAAGCCCAGCCCGTATCAGCTTCCATCCCTCGAGCAAGGGGGAAGCAAGGAAAGGTGTGCAGGCTGGGTGTCTCTGTGCCTCTCTAACAGCAGATCAGCTAAGATGATGTATACTGCTGTGTTTAGCATGCAGAACATGGGGCACGTGGTGCTGGAAGTCAAACAATAGAGAACAGGGTAAAGCCCTTTCTGCTTGAAAGGAGAGCAGAAAAAGTGGCAGTCCTTTTAGCCACCCTCATGTGGAGCCCTGCTCTTTTGGAAACACCAGTTGCAACTTCCATTATTATGAAGGCAATCACATGAAAACCTGTATTTTTACAAAAATAGATACTTTTGAATCATCTTGATTTTTAATTTTTTAATGTCATATTTGGTGAAGTACCAGGAGGCTGGGTACAGTGAAGTCTCGTTACAAGTTTTCATCTTGCTAGTGCTTTGTCAGCCTGAAATACATAGAGATTTACATCTATTTTCCCAGGAGGTTGCTATTTCTCTGACAAGTGTTGAAATAGTAGTTGACATCTTTAATAAGAAAATGGAGCCAAGGAACAGAATGAGTAAATTAAAAAAAGCCATTAATTTGATTCTAGTTTTGATCTTTTTTTTTAAAAAAAAAAAAAAAAGCCTAGATATGAATTGGTATTCAAAAAACTGCCATGCTTCTAGAACTAATCCTTATCTGGAATCAGATATTAGAGATTATTTATCATCAGCCAGCACAAGTTCAGAGTTCCACTGCTAAATGTTGACATAAATAATTGGAAATTGGGAAGTGAGTAAAATAACGTAATGGAAGATACACTGGTTTATGAAATAATTTCTGGGTACAGTTGTTTTTTTCCTCTGCAGAGAATGGCTGATCTTTTTTACCTGTAAAATAATATTAGACTTTATAGCCTTTTTCATTTTTTTTCTGAGTTGATATTTTTATTTGCTTCTAAATTAAGTGGGTTATCCCTAATAATTGCTTATTGATTGATCATATGCAGTGGCTCTCATGCAATGCTCATATTCTTTGATTGTTTGTATGCTCATGTTTTCTGCCTTGTTAAATCACTATGGATTTATTCAAAATCTTTTCCTTTCCTGAGCTACCTGAAAAGATTTGGGTCATCTGTAAATTTTATCAGTTCACTGCACTATTTCTATAAAATAGCTGAGAGAAATGATGGGAACAGTATCTATCCAGCTGGTTTGACATTCAAATTTTCAGTTGTTTAACTTCATCAGGGTTAAATGGACTTCAAGTATCTATGTAGGCTGCATCTGTTTGACATAGGCCATCTTTTCTGAGAAATCACGGTTGAAAGTGAGAAAATGGTCATCCGTAATGATTCATCCACTTAAACTGACAAATGGGAAAAGGTATTGGCAATTTGTAAATATTTCTACATTTTTTTGAGCAGGGGTGTGAAATGGTTAGAAAGTCTGTTTGCATTAGGCCTGTTTTGTTTCTTACTATATAATTCGTTAGTGATGTGTGACCTGATCAAGGGAGGTACGTCTCACAATCGCACGTGATGTGGAAGCGCATGGCGCAGAGCATGCACTAGCCCATATTAGTCATTACCTGGCAGGCCAGTCTTTGCTCCCATTGCCTCTCGGTTGAGCTATGCCTAAAACGGGGAGAGATGCAACCTTTCCTGGTAATTACAATAAAAGGGTTAAGTATTTGGAGAAGGTGGATGTGACAGACATCGTGCTTTTTCTTGACATTTTTTATGGGAAACTCTAGGTCTTGTGAATTCAGAGAAAAGCTTGGAAGTGCCAGGACCAGTTCCAAGAGACAGAAATAAGTTTGTGTTCCCCAAGTACGATTTCTGGAGGTCTAGCTGCTAATTCTGGGTGTCTGGGATTGCCAAAAGTTGGAAGCATCATTTAGGGATTTTATTTCCTTCCCTGGTAGGTTTCCTAATCCTGCTGTATTTAGAAGTAACGAAAGCCTTTTTATGTGATTGGATTCTACAATTTTGCGTATTATAATGGCAAAACAGGGAATAATGCTGAGACATGGGTAACGTGTGAAACAATTGATGCCTAAATGATGACCTCAATGACCTGTTGAAGGCTCTCATCAGCTAAATTTCCTTTACTCAGTGCTTCAGATGGAGTCTGTGTAGACTATCGTGCAAGTTTCTATCGAAGTTTTGAAACAAGTTGGGGTTTTTGAAACCACAGCTAGTGAATTACTAGGGCTCACTGCATTCATTTTTTTTAAATTATGCAAGCTAAGTGAGTGTATAACAGTTTTTAAATGACAAATTGAACCATAACTTGGCACATTTCCAAAGGATGACTGGGGGGCAGAGTGTACATCACTGAGCGATTTTATTTAATTACGGTTTTTAATTCTATTGAAGATTACTTTGAATTTTTAAACTCTGATGTCCTTGCTCTGATCTGATCCTTTCATTCTTATGTTACCACAGAGCAGTAAATTTTAGTAATAACAATACAAAGAACAGTTAACATCTTTTTTTTTTTTGTCATTGAAATTTGTTCAGCCATTCTGTATCCAGTTCTTGTCACTTTTCCAAGTAAGTTTGGAGGAATACAGTGGGCCTTATTTTGATCTCTTCTACACGGATCCAATTCCCATGTATTTATGGTTCGTGAAGGAGCAAAAAAAAAAAAAAAAAAAAAGCAAGTCTGTAAAGAGAAAAGGTTGTGAACATTTTTTTGCAGGAAGGATTAATTTCCATTTACCTGTAAAATTAGAAGTTGAGTAAGATATTGGTTACAAAGCAAAGTGGTATGGTGATAGCATTGTTTTATGGGATTTTTCACATGAAGATTTCTTCTTTTTTGCCCTCTAATAAAAGCATGTGTGCTGTTTCTCCTCCAAGGGCCTATTTCCTTGCCTTGTTATACCTGCATGACTAAAGCAGCTGCAAGACATGATGTGGTTACGACTGAGCATCTGCCTGGTCCAACTGGTGTAGCTTACTTTTTCTAAATCTGCCTTCTCTCTTCAGGTTACTGTTCTTTGTGCAAAAGACAAGCAAAAGAAGAAATCTAGAGATCTCTGACACTACCAGCACAGGTTTAACTTTAAATTGAAATTGTGAGCCTTTTCACTGGTATGGCCTCTACTCTATCCCCTTGGGTACAGATGATGTTGGTTTTGCTTAATTGGACACAAATGATTAAAACTTGTATGTTTCTGAGAAGATTAATTTTGCTCAGAATCTCAAACCCTGCTTTTTCTTCCTTTTCTCCATTCTCTTTGGTGAAAATTTGTAGCAAAACTGGGATATGATATTCAATATGTGATGTGGAGAAGTGACACATAATTTAAACAAAAGCATTTCTTTGAGTTAAAGACAGCTAAATTAACCAAAATATGTAAGGAATCTGCTAGGATGCTTTGTATCAGATCCAGCTTGGCACTACTCTGAAACAGTATCCATAAAGGTGAAAAGCAAGACCCATTAAGCAACAGGGAGAGAAATCTAGCAGATTGAGACTGAGATTTTTTAATACTTACAAAAACATTGAAATTTGTAAAATGTTTGTTCAGCCGGCACAGTGCAAATGTCAGTTAGAAGCCGTAATACGTTTTCTATTCAATGAGTTTGAACTATTTGAGTCCTATATTAACACATTTATCCCTACATGTAACACGGTATTCCAAAATGTCTACACGGTGAGACAGTTGTTAAATTTATTTTTTTATATCTGTTTATTAAGTAATGCATGATAGTGG
Organism: Scopus umbretta; assembly: GCA_013400535.1. Taxonomy (NCBI): domain Eukaryota; kingdom Metazoa; phylum Chordata; class Aves; order Pelecaniformes; family Scopidae; genus Scopus; species Scopus umbretta. The sequence goes on along the minus strand of VZTL01006751.1, from coordinate 19,082 downwards.
AGTCTCACAGGATAGTTATAATTTAATTCCTAATACTATTTGCTTGAATTATTCATTTGCTGTGTTACTGCAATGATTTTGGGGCAAAGGTGATAATGCTTAGCTATATTTCTAGGAGTTCTTAAAAATAATTGGATTAGAAATCATGCACTGAGAACCTACTTATTATTCTTAACGGTTCAGGACTTATTTAAGTGTTTTAATCAAGCAGAAAATGATGTATATCTCAGACTGCTTTCATTCCTGGTTTTTGAATCACAATTTGTAAGCACTAGAGCACAAGCCTTTTCATTAGGCAAAACAATTTTTTGTAGCATTTTGTCTTTCTCATTCCACGCAGTAGGAAATAAAACCCAGACATTAATGTTAGAGGCAAGCCATACTATGCTGTCTAGATAAATACACAGAATTAGCACATCATAATTAATCTAATACACCTGCAGAATGACTTATCCAAATCACTCTTAATTGATTGCCATTGATGTTTGTCTGAATTGCTAATAGAAATACAGCTTTTAGTGAAGAAAACAGTCTGGTGTATATTTTCATTAGACTTCCTGTGGCTGTATTGTACTGCACCTGCCTGCTCCCAAAATGCTTGTTATAGCTGTCATATACTTTTATGAGGATGGAAGCAATGTTCTGGCAAGCTAACTTGACTCAAATTGTGTTCGGATATAAAACATGAAGACCCACTTGTGATTGCAAAGGTAGTAAGTCTAATTTGATTAGTGCTCCAGTGACATGGCATATTATGAACGTCATTTGTCATTTCTCATAACTATTCGTGAAGGGATCATTTTCAGAGAAAGCGTAATTGAAGCCCACGAATACATTCAGCACCTTTTGCGCTGTGGGGAAGAGCTGGGGAGAGTCAGGGAAACAGCAGCATGATCAATACCGGCTTTAAAACAAAAAGAAACAGGAAAGGCAACAACCAGGGAATCCTACCTTCTAAAACGAGTGAAAATGCTTCAGTGGGAGTATGATTTTCTCCTTAAGATTTATGTTACTGAGTCTCAGCTATTAAAAAAAACATACACTTTAAAACCTTAAAACTCTGTTGTTAAACAACTAGGCTTTATTTTCTAAAAATTTTCTAAAAAAAAAAAAAAACTTTCCATGAGTTGCTAAGCAACTGGGCTTGAAGAAAAAGGCCAGATCCTCAGTTTATGTGAAGTGGAAGATTTCTGTCTCTTTATCTGTGCACATGTACCCCTCACACACATATTTTTCAAAGGTATACATCAGGTTAGTATGTCTGTCAGGCAGATTTAGTTGTGTACATGGTAGTCAGCTGATTAAATGATTTTAGAGAGATGGCAAAAATTAAATGATCTGACAGCGTCAGTACAATAACAAAAATATCTTCTTGTGGAAAATTAAAAGTTTTACATTTTACTTTCTCAAGCATCTTGCTGCAATATGTGTTTGAAATGATTTGTTTTCCGCTTTTTAGTTTTTAAGAGTATTGGTATATAAGCAGTGCTGAAAGGATTCATTAGAGGGCTAGGA
>VZTL01006751.1:0-17348 GCA_013400535.1 Scopus umbretta | reverse complement strand
GATCATTTTCAGAGAAAGCGTAATTGAAGCCCACGAATACATTCAGCACCTTTTGCGCTGTGGGGAAGAGCTGGGGAGAGTCAGGGAAACAGCAGCATGATCAATACCGGCTTTAAAACAAAAAGAAACAGGAAAGGCAACAACCAGGGAATCCTACCTTCTAAAACGAGTGAAAATGCTTCAGTGGGAGTATGATTTTCTCCTTAAGATTTATGTTACTGAGTCTCAGCTATTAAAAAAAACATACACTTTAAAACCTTAAAACTCTGTTGTTAAACAACTAGGCTTTATTTTCTAAAAATTTTCTAAAAAAAAAAAAAAACTTTCCATGAGTTGCTAAGCAACTGGGCTTGAAGAAAAAGGCCAGATCCTCAGTTTATGTGAAGTGGAAGATTTCTGTCTCTTTATCTGTGCACATGTACCCCTCACACACATATTTTTCAAAGGTATACATCAGGTTAGTATGTCTGTCAGGCAGATTTAGTTGTGTACATGGTAGTCAGCTGATTAAATGATTTTAGAGAGATGGCAAAAATTAAATGATCTGACAGCGTCAGTACAATAACAAAAATATCTTCTTGTGGAAAATTAAAAGTTTTACATTTTACTTTCTCAAGCATCTTGCTGCAATATGTGTTTGAAATGATTTGTTTTCCGCTTTTTAGTTTTTAAGAGTATTGGTATATAAGCAGTGCTGAAAGGATTCATTAGAGGGCTAGGAATACTAGGGGAAGAAGCAGGGTGGAAAAAGTCCTCCTCTTCTCTTTTTGGATGGAATATTCTCTCTCTGTTGTCAAAAAACGTGACTCAGGTTAGTGTTAATATAAGGCTAGTGCAGCCCCAAAGTGAAAGATTGATTGAGATTTGTGTCATTTGTTATTTATGCAATTAACTTTGNAGCCTGTAGCGCTGCATGGGGTTTGTGACCAAAGTGTAGGATCCGGCAATTGGCCTTGTTGATAATCATGGTGTATTCATTATATGTCCTACTGTTGTACCTGGGAAGATGGAAGACTAATATAAATTATGAACGAGGAATACATTTAATCTTACAACATGGGACTAAACCAGCAAATAGAGCTGGACTTTGCAAAGCAGCATAAGGGAATTGTCTTTGGACACCAAACTATCTTTGGGTTCACTACTAAAATAATTGGAATTTCTGCCACCAGACTTTTATGAAAATATTTTCAGGGAAATTTGGACTCTGATTCAATTGCCAAATGGGATTTTCATAGTAATTTTAAATAATTTAAACAGTTCCAAAATATATATCATATATGAATATATTTTCCTTCATAATTTATGGTAAAAATGGACATTCATATTTAGACTTCTGAGTATTTTCATAGGTGTTTTTTGTTTGGTGGGGTTTTTTGGGTTTTTTTTTACTAGAAAAATAGTTTTATACAAATAACTTGGCCTATGGATAACTCTTTGGAAATACCAAAAAGAAGTACTCACTGGAGCTGGCTGCACTAAACATGAAGGACTATGTCAATAAGAGGGAATGAGAAAAGGTCTCTAGTCTTTTTCAGTATAATAAATATTGTTTGGTGAATTTCCTACAAGCATTATATATAAATATAATACACAGTGCTGCCAAATTAGAGCTGCTTTGAGAAATAACTTGTAGGCTATGCAAACAGAAAGATAAAAGAGTGGTAGCTAGTCCTTGGGAAAAACCACGGTAGCTGGGATATCTCCAGCAGCTTGGTGTTTCCTCTCTAAGGACTCTCCTCTGTCTGTACTGCTGGCAGTTGTTCTGCCCTGCTTCCAATTAGGTATCTTGCAAAGAGTGAAGAGTGTGCTTAAAAGTTAAGAGTACAAGCAGAATTAGGTGAAGAAAAAGCAAAAAAAAAAAAATTATCAATGTAATGCCAATGGTCAGTTCTTCTTCCAGTGGATACTGGTAGTGAAACAANCAAATAAATTATACTAGATATTATCAGGAGACTATTATACTTTTTGAAGCCATGTATCTTGCATTTTAATTATCACCTACGATCTACTGCCTTGCATGTTTTCAAGCTTGTTCAATCCATTAAAGCAGCAACTGTGGTAATAAATTCTAGTCACTGATTGATATTAAATGACATATGTAGCAAGCAGTCCATCTGTCTCTGTTGTATCATTCCATGCCTTCTTTCATGTTTCCATTACAAATTCTGTAATAAATAGTCTGATTATTTTGAGTGACATTTGGGATCTTTATTGGACAAGACATTTCAAGTACATCTGTCTTTTGGCTGGTTTATAACTGACAGTTCTACCAGCAGCTATTACCTTCCAAAAGGCTGCATTTGAAATCTTCTCTCTATATTGCCCCTCCTGGTTTTTTTTGGTTGTTTCAGGGTACATACTATTGACGTTTCTGGCTTTTCTTTAAAAAGACACTTCTTTTCCTATATGATGAAGATTTTATCACTGTTATGCTGAGTCAGGCCATATCTGTGTCTCACTCCAAATCTTAATCCTGCTCTCTTTTGTCTAATCCTCTTGCTATCCTCCATTAGCCTTAGCACTTTTGCCACTTTAGATCTTGGTGGGTATAGCTTCCTCATTACTCGAACTTTACGGCTTCTATAATACTGAATGTTCTGAGACTCAGACGTCTCATTCTGCTGCTAATGTTCTGCTCATACATTTCCCTCAGAGCCTCACTTTGCTTGGTTTTCATATCTATTGGCTTAGTATATTTGTACTATGTGATTTATTTGGGTTTTTTTTTTTCCCCCTCTTTTGGGCTTCCTTAGAAACCCAAACCAGAACAATTAAACCTGCCAACTCAGCGAAAGAGTATTTGATGTGTTTAATCCACATGTTATTACTGAAAGCCAGAAAATGCTCTAGTTGCTAACTGTTCTCTCAAGCTGCTGTGAAATTTCCATGCACTTGTTGTCAAATGTGATGGCTAAACTACCAAGTCATTTGACGGTTGTTTTTCCTTTTCCATTTCAATCACATAATGTAAGAATTATTTTTTTTATAAGACAGAAACTCCCCTTCCCTCAGTTACCCTGCTCACCGTCCCACTCTTTGAATTAACTCTTCTTCCCCATTGTTATTACACTGTGTTTTGGGTGGCCACAGCAGTTGCCTTTGTCTTATCCTCCCATTCCCTATTGTTGGGAGGTGAAAACTTGCAAGGAATCATGCTGCCGAGATAAGTCTGAAACACAAAATTATTTAAATTGACAATAATCCTCTCTAAAGTGAAAACCAAGCCTTAATACTGCTTCCACTGGATTAATTTCCTCTGTCTGCATGAGCAGAGGCACTCGCCTGTACACGGAAAAGTGAGAGAAAAGCCTCCAGCTCTGGTTCTGCTAACCAGAGCTCTATGCTGTGTCACTCCTTCTGTAGCTTTTGCTGTATATAAAACTGTATCATCCTGAGTTAAGAGGTAAGACATACAGGTGAGGAGGTAACTCTTGAAACCCTATGAATGCTACATAAAATACAACAGTACCTGAAGATCTTTCTAAAGAAGCCAGGCCTAATTTCTTTTTTGTTTTATTTTAAAAGTTTCCATGAGCATAACTGTTTCAGCTTGCTTTATAACATAATTAAATTTTGTACTCAAGGTGAATACTAACAGTTTAAAAATCCACCTTTGTCATAAAGAAGTCCAAGTTTAATTAAAATTAATTTTATTTTTAATATGGTGAAGTAAAAATAAAGTCCTTACCTGTTTCTCTTTGGTATGTCAGCACGTTTAGTCCAAAAGTGCAGAATAGTAATTGTTAGCGATTAAACCATAGCGTGATATATTATGTTCTGAGGTTGTAGTTCTCTACTTTAAATATTAATATTTCATTATTACTACACTTTATTTTCAAGTCTTCTGGAGAATGCAGCATCATACATTTTTTAATTTTTCAGCCAGACGCTTCCTGTACACATGTGAGTTTTAATGGCATACGTGTTTCTTCCTGTTTCAGAGAAACCCTGGACTGGTGGATTGGATCGCTCCACGGGCCAAGCAGCAGCTCAAGAGCTTTTCACCTGAGCACCTGATCCCAGCTCCGCTGGAAGCCATCGCTGCCGGCAGGCTTGGTAGGAGCTGTGACTTGGGGTTAGTCCCTGACTCCTGGGGAAGTCTGTATCGCATCACTGAGATCAGACGATCTCCTTGTTTGCAGTCAAAATCAGAGGCAGATGAACTACTGTTAGTGTCCTGCTCTGAAGCCCTTTGGCAGCATTTTAAGTGTTTACAGCTGAGATTTTGGGTTGAGCCAGTCTCTTAAAAGCAAACACTATATTTTCTGGCCTTTCTCCCCTCATACACTGTCATATCATATAGTATTGCCGTGCACAGTTAAGTGGATATAAAGCGACTTGTAATGGCATTATAGGATATTTTTTTTCTTTTTCTAAAATATTAACTGTCTTTAATCAAAACAATACATTTGCTTAAAAAAGCAGCTATGGGTCATTGAGGTTTTTCAGAGTGGCTCACCACGGTATGTGAATAAGCACCTCAACAGGAGAATTGCCAGACTCTTGCTTGGATATAGAAGAGCCTTTGAATAACTAAGTGTCTACAGGCACCTCTATGCAATTGTGAAAGCATTAAAAAAAACCTCAGGCCAAAATGTCTAGGACCCACCTCAAAGTGGATGACAGAGTGCTGAAAGTTTATTTGGGTAATCATCATGTTTCCATTTTTTCCTCTCCCTCAAAAGACAGGGAAAGTCATGCATTTGGAAGTCAGATGTATGCTTAAGTAAATAATATATAAAATGGGGCTGAATCAAGTCACATTTTATAATCCAAGGCGCTCTAGTTCAAGGTCACATAATTTGCTCAATTTTAGCTGTAAATCTCCAGATCAATAACAAAGGTGGAACCTGATGAGAAATATTTAACCTTTGGCAAGCCCCTCTATCCATTTTGTATAGACCTTCTCAACACAAAATCCCAGCTCTGTGTGTATGCAGGCACATGTGCCTACAGTTGTTATCCTTGGAAGAAACAGAAATAGTGTTTATATTAGGCAAAACATAAAAGGTGGAATGAACATATATGCAAAAATGTTCCATTATTCAAAATGCTCAGTTTATTTGTGTGTTCTCAAAACTTCCAGCTATGATTTTTTTAAAAACTTCAATACAGAGGGTTTTTTTAAACACAAAAGTATATATTTACATTTTAAAGCATGTGCAAAAAGAAAATACTTGATCTGGCTCATGCTGGAGAATTGAGTCCATAAGATTCCTTTTGTTACTATCTAGCGCTGCTCATAAGCGATTTATTTCTTTGGCTACTGAATTCAAAACTTAAAGTACTTCAATTAAGCATGACTCAGAGTGGGCTTTGTTATTTTCCATTTCTCTGAAGGAAAATAAAAGCCTTAATATTTTTTTCTGTTTTTTGTTATTTTTCTGTTTCACTGAAGGAAAACACAAACCTTCACTAAAATTATTTTCTCATCTAGAATGTTATTATTTTTGGCCTAACTGAAGTGTTCTGTTTTCAGATGTGAAAGAAACTTAAAGAAATGAAGTGGCAAACTTCCTAAACTTGTGTAGGAACCAATTACTATTGCTGTCGCTCTTAAACTAAGAACTTCAAATTACTGATCTGTGTTCAGTGAGTATTTAAGTTTTGAAAAAGGAGTAAAAGAGCTCCAATATGATGCCTTAGAGTGCCTCCTGGTTTGGTGAGAGGCACAATTCAGTGGCAGGTGGAAGATGGTAGGTAAAAATTCTCACAGGCTAAGAACTGCAATTCAGATTTCTGATGCGTTTCGCATGAGGATTTACTTTCCGTTTCTGTCCTGGGTGTTTGGCCCTGGAAAGCGTATTTAGCAGATTAACAGTGCAGGAGGAGCTCCTTTGGGTATCATGCCCTGAAGCTTCAGCCCAGTAAAGGGAAATTCAGACAAGATAAGATTAGGATTGGAAAATCCACAGCAAAGTTTACCAAGTAAACATGATTATTCTTTCCTAAAACTTCCAGGCAAAGAGAAAGGAAAGCAATAGTACGCCATAGCCGTCAACCCTCTTGGTTTAGGATGCAAGTACAGAAAATTACAAGAAAGTCTACCTGGGTATGTCCCCTGTAGACTAATGCAAAAGCGTGTTGCCTTTTCATGTGTGACTCCTACCCTTGATATTGAGGAGAATCTGGGTGTTAAGAATTCATTTTGGCATCACTAGTGAGAGTATTTTCAAGCCAATAAAGCCTTACTGAGTTCAGCTTGAGAAAAACAATCTTTATGATGAGGTATGAGCAAGAGAAATGGCTAGAGCCATTAGAGCATCACAGAGGAAAAAAATAAAGACTTTGGCTCTCATCTATCACACCCAAGCACGCAGGACTCACCCTGGACACAGATGCATATTTAATAGCTTTGGAAGTGGTATTATCACAGGTGCAAAGCGGGCAGGAGCATGTAATTGCTTGTTACTGCAAAGCCTTGGTGCCACGAGATACAATATACTGTTGCCTGTATCTACCACCGGTAGTATTGCATTTATGTAGGCAACAGCAGGATCCAAAGTAACTCGCACACTTCCCATTAATTTTTAAAGTGCGAGGGCAATTAACTTATTCACTGGGAAAGCTGAAAATCACTTCTGTAAGCAACGTCTTGCTAGCATTTTGGCTTTGGAAGTGACAAGGAAATAGCGTGGCATCTACATCACTTGATACTGAGACCGACTGAAAGAGAACTTCAGTCTGCTCTGCTCTTTAGTCCTGATTGCTCTTCACCTGTAAGTGTGCCTGTCCCATAGGTACTACTGTATATAGATTCGAAATGCAGTTGGTCAGCCTTTCATGATGGGATTATCTCTAAATGTTGGAAGTGTGTAATGCTTAACTTTAGTTCATTAACTTTTCCTAGTAACTTGGAACAACAAAGGTCGTAAACGAATTCCTTATTTTATCTTAACTTCATCTCAGCAGTACAGGATCTTTGGATTCTCTCAAGCCTTCTACTAAGCATCATTCTGTGAAGCCCTGAGAGAGTTCTGATGAACTGAAAAAGAAACAGAAGCAGAGAAAATTTCGATTCTTAGAACTGGTTGGATATCAGAAGGAGCTCTATTTAGGCAATTCTTTGAAAAAATCCACTTCTAAATCAGTAACAAATTAAGCTAAACTTTCTATGACTATGATCACACAAGTATCTAAAGGGAAAAAGCCAGAGCACATCAAATGCAATTTGCAACAAATCCTGGGTACCGCTTGTTCTGCCATCCACTGCAATCAATAAAAACCTTTCACTGATGTTAATCGTTTGGGATTGAGGTCTGCAAAGTGAACAGCTTTATCCTGATGATGGAGTTGTGCACTATTTCACCAAGTTTGGCAGACATTTTTAGCCAAAACAGAAAAAGCTACCAAACAACTGACTTGCAAAAGGGTAGAGCAATAGAAAACCATTTGAAAAGCTATAACTTTAGGGGGGTTTGTGTTGTTTTTTGTTGTGGTTTTTCTTTTTTTTTGTTTGTTTTTTGTTTAGGTTGGTGTTTGATCATGGAAGATCATTTTAAAAGTATGTATTTCTCAAGTGTAAATCTATGTTTGTGTTAAATATGTTTTACTTTGCCATGAGTAACGTATGACTTTCTGTAGGTGGATTAAAATAAATTCTTAACGAATTAAGAATTAGCTTCTTAACGGATTAGCTTACAAATTCTTGTTAAAATTGATGTTGGGTCAAAAAAAGCCCACTTATTCTAACAAGTGTTTAAGCTTTTGAGCTTACTTAAGTATTTGGTTCAAACTCATAATACTAAAAATTTATTTTTAAAAGTGGATAATGCCCTCTTTACTTATGATTTCTAAAGAGCAATATGGGCATGTTTGTGAAATACTGTTTCCCACTATTTACAGCTTGAGTTTTTTCTGTCATGTTCCGAGTTATACACCTTGATTACTTGCAAAATTAACATACCAGTTAAGTTACTAATAGGCAAAGGTATTGTTGGCAGTGTTGTTCATAGGAAAATACACAATGGAATTTGCGAATTGTTATTTTTCATTGTTAGGTTTAAAAAGAATGTTACCATTCCCTGAATGGGGCAGGGGGAAGGGACATAAACATTTTTAAAAACATACATGTAATAGTGCTTCCTTGGAAATATTTTTTTCATATGGAGATTTGAGACTGTCTTCAAAGACAGGAATGGCAAACTTATTTTCAACCTAAGGTGAAATATAAGGAGAAGAAAGAAAACAATGATATTTGATTACTTTTTCCTCTAGGACAAGCAGATTTGTGAGTCAATCTTTGATATCTGATTAGGGAATCCTCATTAAACTTAGGAAATGTAGACTTAGTAAACATAGACTTGAAAACAGATGATTGTGTGTCATGGTTTAACCCCAGCCAGCAACTGGGCACCACCCAGCTGCTCGCTCACTCCTCCCCCTGTGGGATGGGGGAGAGAATCGGAAGAGTAAAAGCGGAGAAACTCATGGGTTGAGATAAAGACAGCTTCATAGGGAAAGCAGAAGCCACGCACACGAGCAAAGCAAGGAATTCATTCCATGCTTTGCATGGGCAGGCGGGTGCTCAGCCATCTTCAGGAAAGCAGGGCTCCGTCACACCTCATGGCTGCTTGGGAAGACCAAACGCCGTGACTCCGAATGTCCCCCCTTCCTTCTTCTTGCCCCAGCTCTATATGCTGAGCATGACCCCACATGGTATGGCACATCCCTTGGGTCAGTTGGGGTCGGCTGTCCCTGCTGTGTCCCCTCCCAAATCCTTGTGTCCCCCTGGCCTGCTCGCTGGTGGGGTGGGCTGAGGAGCAGAAGAGGCCTCGGCTCTGTGTCAGCGCTGCTCAGCAGGAATGAAAACGTCCCTGTGTTATCAGTGCTGTTCTCAGCACAAATCCAGAACACAGCCCCGTACTAGCTACTGTGAAGAAAACTAATTCTGTCCCAGCTGAAACCAGCACATTGTGTTTGACAGTACTTAGTATAGGGGAGCTCTGGCAAGTTACTAAAATCATGGAAGGAAATTGCGTGGCACTTTTTCCCAGTTCACCACTGATAGTCAAACATGCAGATCAGTTGCAGACCAGCAAAGTACTTGCTGAGCTGGTGCCTAAAGAGTATGGCCGCTGGTGGTGCGGACTGCCAGAGCTTCAGCAGTTTCTGGTGAAATACAAGGACTCACAGCATCTCGTGAATAAAGAAATATTCCTATAACTTATATTAAATGTATCTTTTCGCTGCTACGCACCTGTTTTCTGTAAGTCTCATGAAAAATTTCAGTCATGACTTATCTGCAAGTCTCATCATTTTCATTCACTCGAAGTTCACAGGAAGTAATCATTCCAGAAAGAAGCTATCAATAATATTTATGGAAAATGGAGTCTAATGCTTGTCAGATGCCATTTTATAATGCTTGCGGATACGAATGAAAGGTGCATACTGTGCAGGCTTCTTGAAGAAGATACTTAGTCCGATCCCAAGTACTTTATCTGATTCTATAACTCCCAAAATAAATCAAATCCAGCTTAGTGTGTCTCTTGCTGGTTGCTTTGCATAGTCTCTCTTTTGCGCTGTGTGCAGATTTTACAGTTCTGTAAGAGAACAATTGTCTTTCTGACAATACAGCAGCAGCAGCAATATCAAAACTTTGTGGGAATTTCATATTCAAATGTCTAATTGTGCATGTATGTAAAAAAGGCAAAGTCACGGAGCCATTTGGTACTGCTACTATATAAAGTTAAATACATTTTAAAGAAAATGGCCAGTACCTTGTAACTATCCTTACACAGGAAAAATTATACTCTTTTCTCCAAAGGAGTTCACGTGATTCATCCATTCTAGCAGGAGGAGTCAGGGTACAGTGCTCTTTCCTTAGTTGTCTATTTTAATTTTCAATTAGTTGGACTTATTTTGTCACTGTCTCTAAATTCAGTTACACCTTACAGAGAGACAAGAGGAGGTTAATATAACTTTTAGAATAATTGTATTTTTTCCATGTTTAAATGGTAATCAATAATTTTTGAAATAAAAGTTATGTTTTCTTTTCTTTTATGTTCATTCACAATAGGAAAAGTAGTAGGCGCTGAAATAAAACACGTGCCTCTTTAGTGGGTTGTGAAAGTAAAGAAGCCTAACACGCTCTAATTGAATAATAGATTATAATGGACCACATAATTTTTTATTTTAAAGATGTTTTGGTTTCTGTGTACTCAATTCAGAACAATTTATGATCTCCTTCACAGAAGTTATATGATTAGCAACTATTAAAAATCAGGACTAAAAATTAATCTCAAAATTGGTGCAAAACATTGTGGCAGTCAAATTCCCTAGATACCTTATAAAAAAATTTCCAGTATTCATGTCAGATTCTGTTTTTATCTTTAAAAAGTTATTAAACAAAACTTTAGTAACAGTCTTTCAAAGACTGAAAAACATACATAACTCTGAAGAGTAATTTCCTTTATTGACTTTTCCACATATGTGAAGAATATTTGTTCTGATCACTGTTTTTTCAGCAGTTATTTGTAAGTGCCCACTGACTATTTTGGATATTTTTTATCATGTCTGTTTTTAGACAGTTGTATGTTTAGCTTTTTGTTTGAAGTGGCTGTTAGTTTATACGATCGACATTTGTAAATACATGGATTGATCTTTACTCCTATTTGGGAAAACTGGTGACTTTCATATATTTTTTGTGAACTACTTATGGTTTGCCCAAATGTTTTCCCTTGGAAAATAATAGTGGTGATAACATTACGTACAACACAGAACTGAAAGCAGAGCAGTATAAAGATTTCATATCAGTCTTTTTAACCAAATTTCAAGTTTCTGATGTAGAGCTACTAGGATGGCCTTGTGTAGCGAGGGTAAGCGTGGGGCTTTGCTCTGCAGTTTTCTGTCCTAGATGGTTGGTCTTCTCAGGCTAAGTCCGTGAGCTGGGTGTCTTTGCTTTGTCAGTGAAACCTGCTGTTGGTTGTCCTAGGGCAAGGGGAAAGAAATCCACCGACGTGTGTCCTTCTGTCAATATGAGCAACATATTATTATGAACGATGCTGTAGATGCATTTATGTCACTGTTGGAGAATAAAAAAGCAAAGGGAGTGACTACTGGAGGCCATCTTGGTTCTCTCTTGTACTGTAAATGTAAACCATTGATAATATAAAAATATAAAAATTGACAATATAAAGATATAAAACATTGATAATGATTTAAGTACATGTGTATTTATACTTGCATATGCCTGTGCATGCAGTTTCTTGATGCTTTGCATTTAATGAAATATCCAAATTGCACAATATAAGTGACAAAGTAAATGTTAAATATGGCCTGTAAAAATTATCTTGTTCATAAATTTGCCTAGTATTGTAGAAATTTGTAATAGTATGATGTATGTACCACTCTGCTATAATCTGTTCTCAGTGATATGTGTTCAATACATTGAACAATGAGTATTTTCATCACTGATGATAATTTTTTTTCATTGATTAGCAGAGATTCGATGTTACCGTAAGTATCAAAGTAACAACTTGATGGACTGTTTTAGATACTTTTATATTTCAGAAATATAGAATATTGGCAAAAATAAAGGATTAAAACATGAATAAATATTTTTTTTTTCTTTTCATGTAGCCCGATAAGAGCTGAAATGCATTTATTGTTCTTTGCAGTTCAATACCTGCTTACAAATCCAGAATGTGGTTGATACAGCTCTTGGTCAGATTTTTACATTGGAGCATTTTGCTGTTTCTTCCTTATGTTTATATAAATTAGTCCTGGAGAGTTTTGAAAGTATTCATTGGCTTTCTTTGAAAATTCTTATTCCTCTTTTGGGTCAATATCTAGCAGAAAATGCAAATGGACTTGCGTGAAAGATCGTTTGGCAGAAAACTTGCAATTAAATAGTAATATTGAAGATTCAATTGGAGAAGCTTTCTTGCACAAAGCTTTCTTGATTTCTAGAATTTCTTGCCAAAATACTACCGAAGCCAGAATTTTGCAGCTTGCGTCTGTCTTGTGGAACCAGAGAGGACTTCCTGGGCATGGTCTGACTTCATGCTGGAACGAGATCAAGTCAACAAGTGCTGTTCCCCTGAGAGCAGGATGCACATTCATTATGGAAAGAACCTGGTGTAAAGTTAAGGTAAGACTTACTTAAGTAGGGTTTTCTATTGGTTCGTGAGCAACTTTAGAGATAAAAATGGTCCCTTTAAAATTATTCAAAATATACTAATATTTAGTGTGCAAGAAGAATCAGAGCATTCAAGTAATTTTCTTGTAAATCAATACATGGGACTGTTTCATGTTAACTGGACTTTGACTTTTTTCAGTGACCATGGCGCTACTCTAAGGGTCATTTACTGTGATAATTGTAATACTTTCATGCATAAAACCAACACGTCAAAAAATCCGAACCCCTTTTAAATGGTCCAGTGCTTTAAAACGAGTCTTCGTGTAACCCCAACTCAGAAGGACAGAGGAATGAATAAGGTAGAAAGGATTATGAGCAAAGTAGGTAAATGAAAATGTGAAGTGAGTCGCAAAGAAAGTATCATACATATTAATGATCTAGAAATCTGTTTTGGAAAGGCACAATACATTGAGAAATACCATTTAAATTATTTTACCCATTTCTTGATATTGCATCTCTTTTCTGTAGATATTTTTTTTTTTTTTGTGACAGAAGGTCCACATATTCATTTACATTATATTATAAGTTTGATTTTTTTTAAAAAAATATAAAGTTTTGAAAAAAATAGCCTATAATACTGGGGGGGGATCATTAACACAATAAATAAATATGAAGATGTAAGCTCTCAGATATCATTTGAGATACTAATATTGTCATTATATACTCTTAGGTTTGCAATATGGAAGACACTGAAAATGGACATAAGAGAAAGAACAAAAGGAAATGCAATATGGTACTTTCAAAACTAATTGGTCAGGAGAGAATTATTGCAAACCTAGATCCTTAATGGGAGGAAACTGCACAGAAGGCAGAAATGACTGAAATGACCTGGAGATGACAGTGCCTGTAAAAATGAGGTAAGCGCTAATGATGCAGTACAGAGAGAAAAATGCAAACACACCACGTTATGGATCAGATTAAATAAACAGTCCCCATTTATGTGGCACCATTGAGACCATCTGAAAATGCCTTCTTGGCAGACAGCAGTGGCAAAGAGAAAGGTAATGACGCAGAATGTTCAGAAGTAATTCAGAAGTGAAAAAAAACCAACAAAACAGGAAATGGATTAAAATTGTTAGAACAATTTTTTGTTGTAGTTTAAAATTCTTTCCATTGCTTGTAGAATTCACTAAATTACTTATCTGGGGAAAAAAAATAAATTCTATTTTAGAACTTCAAAATATATTAAGAGAGAAAATGAGGTTTTTTAGCTTTGAATATTTCTTCTCAGAAATTATTTTTCTTTAGGCAAATACTTTATTCTTAAGAAAAGAACATTTCTAACCCAAAATGAGTCTTTAAATACTCACATAAATATATATATGCAAGCGTGCATGTTATGTTCTTTTTAATTTTTTTTTTTCCAATTGCTAAATTACTAATGTATTGAAAATCACAGTGACTCAGGAAGAAGGGAGACTGACCAATGTAGATGATTCAAGCAGCAGTATTTGTCAGCATATAAAAATGGCATCTCAACAAGGTACAGAATATTCTGAAGCAAAAAAAGACATGGGAGCCTTACGATAGGTACAATTACAGATTATTAAAAAACCAAAGAAACAAACCCCTCTTTCCTCATGCCCTGTTTTTTTTTTTAAAGCACCCCTATGTAAGATGCCTTTGCAGCAGCATTCTTAACCCTCGCCGCACAAAGCAGTGTGAACCTGCTGAGGCAAAGCCAGTGGACTCCTGGGTTTTGTTGCTTTTAAAGCACTAAGGTATCACAAGCTGGTAGCAGCTACTGAACAATTTGGGGCTTATGCACTTTGACACAACGCTTTGTAAGTATCTCGAATGAAAGTTGGAGGGAAATCCACTTTGCTTTTTGTCTGTCTTATTTTTCTTTTTCCGCTTTTTTTTTTTTTCTTTCTTTCTTTCCTTTTCAAAGCGAATATAGAAGACTCTGACAATAACCTTCCAAGGACCCTCTCTTCTATCTAGCTGTGGCTGTGGACAGTGGGGAGCACTGAGTTGCCTGCCCGCCCCTGGCAAGAAGGACCAGGACATAAACTGCCAGATGACAGGTATTGCAGTAGGGTCTAAGGACACATTTGAATTTATTTTAGAATAAGTTATGGCTGTGTTTCAGAACTTAACTTAGATTGCTGCATTGGTTTCTGTAGGTTGGGGGGTTTTAATACTTTTTCTGGTTTGTTTTCTATGGTGTGTGGTTTTGAGGTTTGAGGCGACTGGGCTTCGTACACGAATATTCAGATGTGAAAGACATATAGGAAAAGCACTTCAGGCTTCTTGGACACAGATAAAATATTTAGGAAAAAACCAAGTTGTCACTTTTAAGGTTTATTTTTGGGAAGGAATTTCTTTCAGATAGTATCACTGAAAGAAACTTGTCCATGCAAACTTACTACTTATCTTACCAAGCTTCTGTGCTCAGTTTTCATATGTTGTTTTGAAAATCCACCCCTGCTGCCTGGTTTGAAATTATGAAGTGAACTGAAGACAAAGAAATGGATTTATTGTCAATGATTGCTCAGAATCTGGATGTTACAGTAAATTCAAAGTTGTCCAGAGAAGTTTGAAATCATTCTCTCTACCTTTGGCAAGGAAGGGTTGTGACCCAGACCTTAAACTGTAAAAGCTCTTCAAAAGGCAACAGTGTCAAGCATGTACTGTAGGGGCAAATATTGTGTTGCAGCTGAAAGTCATTGGGAGGCAAGGTACTGTATATCAGCCTTACATAATGAATGCAAATTGTTTTTTTAGGATCCAAATGGGAAAGCATAAAAGGCTACGAAAGCTTTAATTTATGATTTGTTCATTTAAAGCTTCAGACCATTAAGTACCCATTAAATCACTATTTTATATGCTGTTAAGTGCATCTCTATCATCAGAATAAAAAGATTGTTTTAATTCACCCTGTATCAAATAAAACATTTTAATTGAGGGCATTTGTGATAACAAATTGGCTGGAATTTGAAAGTAAATTAATGCTGAGCTCTGACAACAGGATGTCTCTGTGATTTTGCTTTTAGTGTCTTGTACATACATGAACAGTTACATTATATATGTGTTTAGTTTTAGAGTACAAAGATTCTGCCCCAAATAAAATTTTCACTGCACTGGTAGGATTCCCTAGACTCACATCTTCCACACTAACTTTTACTGTGGAGCTCCGATTATCTCTTTTTAACTATTTTGTAATGTGTGTTTACCTCACTGCTAAAGATCTTCATTATTTAGGCTGTGTCCTGAACATCGGGAGTAGAAACAAATAGATGAGAAGAAACTGCACGTTTTCCTCCCCAAGGATATTTTGAAGTTTGCTTTTATTTCAAGAGAAGATGAAGTTTTAACACCTGCCTTCAGAACATGGTGATTTCAAAGAACATTCTTTTGGAAATGTTGACATATTTTGTTTTGGCACTTTTGATTGAAATGAAGCACCGCATTCCTGAAACTGAAGTGGTTCATTTGCTTTTGTTCATGAGCTGATCAGCCTTTCTATTGCCATTGTTGCCTGGCCTCCAATTTTCTCTGTGGGGCTGAGAAATACTCCTCCCAGGATGAATTAATTGAAATACGTGTAGCTAGATAATGACCTACACGACTGAATCATCTGCAGCAACTTGAAGTTCTTGATCACTTTTGCTAAAAATGTCCCAATTCCCAGAAGACAGCATTTTAAGAAAATGCAGTTGACAATCATTGATTTTTAAGCAAAATGTGTTGTCCCATTTAATATAATAAATTGTTCCAATTTGGTTAAAACAGACCCAAGACTCAATTTTCTGAAGAAAAATTTGGCATTAGGAAAATATTTCCAAATATAGTTTGTAGGTAAAATTATTTCCTAATAGTTCTGAAACTGAATTTTGTCAATACATGAATCTGAAAAGGTCACCCTCTGTCTCTCAGGAACTGCTGGATAGCTTCTGTAATGACTATTTCTCATCAGTGGGGAGGTTCTCTAGTGCGGGAAGGAGAAACTGAAAAGCAGAAGGGCTGAAGAGAAAATACCTATAGCAATCTGCAGCCTGCAAAGACAAGTAAAGGGCAATCCTGCAGATCCTGGCTCAGACATGCTAGCCAGTTAAGCAATTATATTATCTTGGGCTTCTCTGAGTAGCTTTTTCTGCCAGCCCATCTGGTCTTCTCCTTAACTTCTTCTACAAGTTTTCTATTTGCAGCTCTTCCGTCTTCCCCGGAGTTGCTTCTCCATCACGTTTCTACTTTCTGGCTCTGTCTTTCCCCTAGCTTCTTCCCTGTTATTGATCAAATAACAGCAACTCGTCACTGAGAACTCAGTCTAGACAAAAGACCTTACGTTTCTATGTCTGTCTTCTGTGATTATTCAGTATGCTGTTAAAATGAGCTTTAAAAATATATTTATTTTGAATCTGGTTTTAGTGACCCTCCTGCTTACCCATATGTGAATAATTCCTCTAACAGTTTTCAAATTCAGTACCTTAAAATGTTTTTCAACCTAATTCAAAGTGTGAAGCAAATGTGTATGCTTGCTGGCAATTTAAAGAAGAATTATTGTTCATAGTGTGAAAGGGTATTTTCAAGAAAACATTTGCTTGTTCCATTAAGTTGCTGGTTTGTTGTTGTTTTTATTATTATATCATTAATCTGTATTTGTCATTTATCTAGATAAGGAATGGCTCTGAAAGTGAAGGCATTTATCTATCAATGAAAAATCATGTAGTGCAGTACTTCAGTTGCCTTTTTTTGTTGAACTTGGAGATTTAGTTCAGATCTAATTAATGAAACTATGAATATTGGAAAGCTGAGTGAGGAATATTGTTGTGGAAATTATAAATTGTAGTTTAATTTGATTTTTAAATATATTTTCTTATTACTAAGTTCAACAGAGGAATTTATTGATGGGGATATATTTAACTTAGGTTTCTTACTAGCAGAGAGAGAGAGAGATGTGATTATCTCACTCAACTCAGCATTTGTCAGGTGGCACCTGGAGTACTGTATCCAGTTCTAGTCTCCACAATTAAAAAAAGACACGGACAGACTGGAGAGGGTCCAAAAGAGGGCCATGAAGATGATCAAAGGGCTGGAGAATCTGCCCTATGAGGAAAGACTGAAGGAGTCAGGTCTTGTCACCCTGAAGAAGAGAAGGCTCAGGGGACTCAGTTTTCCAGTACTTAAAGGATAGCTGCAAAGAGGAGGGAGGTGCTCTTCAGAAGAAGCCACACGGAGAGGACAAGGGGCAATGAGTACAAGT
>VZTL01006750.1:27806-66876 GCA_013400535.1 Scopus umbretta | reverse complement strand
GGGGGAAGACACAGGCAGTGGCAAAACACAATCTCTGGGATTTGTTATGGAGCCGGTGGGAGCTAGCTGCCCAAGTCCTCTGGCAGTTCTGTGGGTATCCATTTCCCAAACTTCGGATGCCTTCCCAAAATCCTCAGCCTACCATAGTCCACTCACTGAAACCCTCCTCTTAGGATCTTTTGATCGTTTATTTGGCTGTTTGGATAGGGATCAGGGATTACTCAATGGCCAGTAACGAGTTACAGCACAAGAAAAGCAAGGGCAGATACATTTCAAATGCTCCTGCTGGAAGAATAATTATTGAACTTACAGCTGGTAGGAGTAAGATATAAATAAACATTCTTCTTAGGGCAGGGATGACTGCACTTGAAGTATGAAAACGTTTATTCTTCCTTCAAAGAAATATTTTGTAGCCAAAATGGGGTGACACCAGGTTTGATGATTTTTTTTTTAAAGATCTGGAAAAACCTGAGCAGATTCAGAAGGATTCTTGCCCCTGCCCAATAACAGATGCACTAACTCTGCTGCCACCCGGACAGAAGCAGCTGGTCCTTATCCAGCTCTGCTACGGCACCTAAAATAAAGAGGCGAGGTGCGAGGGGGACTCAAAATACCACTATTTGTAAATAAGGAAAAAAAAACAACAAACCAATGCAAAGCCCCCACATCCCTGGGTGAAGGAGAAGATGCTGCCTGCCACAGGACCACAGAGGATGCAGCACAGTAAAACCCTCGTGGCTGCCCCATGGGGGCCTGAGGCTGCTTCTCACATGGCCACAGCTCACGGGGACGTGAGCACAGGGCTCTTGGCACAGGCAGCACTGCCGCTTTGGGGTGATGGGGCACCCACAGAGAGCACAGAGCTTGCTCAGGGCCTACGCTCCCAAGCATGGGATCCAGCCCAATTTTTCTTTCCTGTGGCTTTGTTCATTTGATAAAGATTTGGAGATAAGGAACAGAGAAATGAGGAGGACGAGCAGGTGTGGGCAGCGAGAGCGCTACCAGCTGCAGTGCCTGGATTCTGTGACTCACAGCTGCAGCTCACCTTCTCCAGTGAGATGCATGCTGCCTTCCCACAGCACTTGGGTTGTGCTACTTCAGTTCACAGGTCCTAGATGAAAAAGCAGAACATGATTTTGTGGTGTAAAGACTAGAGCCAGAAGATCCTGCTCCAAAGCGTGGTTTAACATCTGACCCACTGCACCCCGCAGGATCACCACTTTCCTTCATGCTGCTCCACAGACCCTCTTGTCTTCTGCTCACAGACTGCTGTTCTTCCAGGTCAAACAAGCTGCACTGCTCCTCAGGCCTCCCAAGAAAACCCCAGAAACTATTTCTCAGGTGTAAAAGAACAGTACATAGTTGCTCTTTTCATACACAGGCAGGTGGAGCCAGTAATAGAAAGCCCCCAATACAGCAGGATTTGGTCTTGAATATGGAATAAAATTTCCTGTCACATGAAAACTACAAAAAACCAAAAAAAGGTCAGCTTACACAATTCAGAAGGATATTTGCAAACTGGGTATAGTTTAGAGAGGGACAGCTTTGGATTTTTCAGAAAACAACCCCAAATTTTAATAAACTGTATTTGAAACTGTCTAGTTTCATCAGAGCTGCCCAATCCTGGGACTATCGCATAATGCAACACTCCTTTAATTGAGGTTTTTGACACTGTTTCACTTTGTTCAAACAATTGCTTGCACTTTTGGGGTGGGAACTGCACTGCCCTGCGCAGCACCTCCCAGGCTGGAGTCCCACGCAGCCCCTCGCATGAGCCTGGCACAGGGAAACGAGCTGCTCAGCATCCCCCAGCCCCACCGCAGGCATCCTTCCCTGCCAGAAATATCGCTGGTCTCTGGGGGCGACACCCCCCGGCAGATAGACACCCCTGGGCAACCCTCAGCCCCCACCTCCAGATTCTCTCCTGACTTATCTGCAGCATTTACAGTCCCCCTGGGGTGGCTGAAATGCCATTTCAAAGCTCTGGTGCCCCAATATATAAAACAAACCCCAAACCACATGAACCCTTCTGATTATTTATTTCCTGCCTTGGACATCTGAAATACATTTGTTTCTGTACTCACTGGCAAATACTCTCTGTAGACACGCTGTCAGGTTACTCCTATTTTCTCTTGATGCCTTCAGCGTGTTTTGGACACTTAAGAAGTTAAAATGTATTTTCACCTTGTGCTGGATGAAGAGAGCAAAACCAGCACCAAATCCCCACTTTAACCTCACAGCCAGCCTTGCTGTGCAGCCTTCCCAGGGCTCTCACCTGTATTTTCAGATGGGACAAAAAGATTTCTGTATCCTTCGGCTGGCAACCCTCACCCTCCGTTTTGCCATCACTTCACCATCTGAAAACAGAACAAAACCTTCTTTACTGCAGCTCAGCTGGGGGGTGTTGGTGCCGAGGCGGGTTGCAATGCAGCCCTGTTGCACAGCAGATATGGCGGTGCCATTGCTATCAGCCAGCGACAAACCGTAAGGAATTCTCTTGGTCTCCATTTGAACTCAACCATATTCCCCGCTGATGCAATGAATTCTCCTTGCTGGAACGGCGGAGCTGCCGGACCATCAGGTGAGCAGCAGCTCACCGCGCTCCCTAGCTTCAGTTTAGGTTTGTGCAATTATGTAGTTGTTGCCCTCAAGAATTAGATTGTATATAGTGACTATGCTGTAAAGCTCAGTCCTCAGTATTTAATTAAATTTACAGACCCATTGGCAAGACAGAAGAGTTGACAATGGACTGCCTGGAAGCAGACAACATACCTAGAACAAGATTTTGACTGTAAAAGCAGGACAGTAGCTCCTACGTGTGGAAGCAGGCAGCGCTGGCTACTCCCCATCCTGCACAGGAGGTGACATTTGGGAAGCTGGTGTCCTGCCAACTGTAAGACAACTTCATGAAACCAATATTCAATCGGGAGATGACAATAAAGCTACGAACAGACTTGCTGCACAATGCAGCACTCTTCAGATGCACCTACCTACCTAAGCAAAACAGCGAGGGACTATGAATAGCTCAGTTAACCTGTTAGTAAGAACTTGAGAACAAAAGCAATTCCCAGCACTGGGGCAGCAAGGGATTAAGCCACCTGTCGGTTTTGCAAGTGAAAGGGAAAGCCCCAGCCCTTCTGTTGGTCTTAATCGGCATTTATTTCCAGGTTATTTTTTTACCACATATTACAACTGTGTGGACTTTGGGAAGGATTAGTGCCCTGGGGCTCCCCCCCGGACCCTGTTGTCCCAGCTGACACCCAGTAGACTGGGTTTCTGCCCCAGACAGTGCAGCCCAGGCTGCAGAAGCCTGCTCAGGAGCCCCCTGAGCTACAGCAATGCAGAGCCCTGAAGACCCCCACACTTCCTCTCTGGCCAGAAACCAAAGGAAATGCAGCTTTTTGCAGACAGAGGCTTAGGAATAGCAGTTCTTTCTCAGTTTCGGGTGTACTTCTACATATTTACGGCAGCTCTTTGATTTCCCTGGTAGCTTGTACCACAGGGGATGAGACAGTGGGTTATGTGGCACAGGGGCACCTCTCAAACCACAGTGCATCAGTGGCACACGCCAGGGTCTGTGCCCACAGGATGAGAGGATCTCCACCTCAGCAAGGAAGAGGGCAGGAGAGTAATTTCCATTTAGCTTAAATTATCCTCAGCTACGCTCACAGCAGAGGACCTTGCCCCGGTCCTGTCTCCATTCACCTCCCACATGTATCAGTCTTTCAAACCCAGCCCCTGCATTCCCCAAGAATAAGCTCTGATATACTGGAGAAAAGTAAGATGTCACACGAAAACTAATTAGCCATAAGAGCAGCCCTGTGGGATCCGCCCTTTCCACACGGAGCATCCCCCAAAGCCTTGGAGTGGCTCCAAGCCACTACCAGGGGCAGCTCCCGATGCTCCTCGCACCATAGCCACATGCAGCCCATTCCCCTCAGTGCCCTCCTCACACCCCCAGGACACTCCTCCTGGAACTGCTCTAGCAAAGGAGCGTGACCCAGGCATTAAACCAAACCAGGCTGAAGCGCAGCAAGGCTTGTCTCAAAACAGAAATGCAACAGTGGGTCTACGGAAGGGCAGTACCCTGTCCTCCCTGGCTTTGCAAAGCATGTCTTTGCCATCCCTGAATGCGCTCAGGAAAACTGCGCAGACCTTGGTCACATCTGGGACACACAGAGAACACAGAAGGAAGGTGTTTAAGATTTACATGGCTGCAGATGCAACCAAAATCCATCCCAGCAAAATAAAATAATCAGGTTAAGTAGAGTCTAGAAGTTGGTGTGGTGAAAGGCAGAGTGGTGAGGAAGAGAGGGCACGCTGGATGTGTGACAGAACAGGAGGAACAATGGCAGAAACCCCAGCACAGAGGTACGCGAGGTGTCCCGGCAGCACACAGGACCAACGGCCTGCTGCCACCTGTAATGCAGATTTAAAGCATCCTCCCTTCCCTCCCCACCCTCCAGAAATATGTTCTTGGCTCCCAAGGAGTACTTGAACAAAGGCGGCTGACTTCAGCTTACGGCAACTGCTTGCTACACCTCTGACGCTCGTGTTTCACACGGAAAGTCCCCATGCTTTATCTTGTATGCAAAGCATGTACATAGTCCTTTTGGCTGGTTACCTGCTGCGTTCCTCAGGCACTGAGTCAGTGGGAGCTTCCTTAAGCAGTCCTTGTGTGCAGCGTAGAAATGGAGGTTTTTTTCTTGATGAAAACTGACTCCAGGAGCGTGAGTGGTCCCTCTGCCCGTTCCCATCGCCTGCCCCCATGGTGGGCTCCCATGGACAACTCCAAAGTACCTCTGTGTAACTAAGCACTAAGCAAACCTTGCAAACCGCTATTTAAATAGATACAAAAATTCTTTCTTTAAAAAGAGGTGATCTCTAAGTAAACTTTTCCCGTCTTGCTTGCTGACCCAAGTGGCTTCAACCCATTGGTGTCCACCAAAGCCACAGGGATGCGAAAGTCCTGCAGAGCACGGGGGTGACAAGGGTGTTCCACCACCCTTGAAGAGCTGCAAAGCATGAACCCCCCCAGGGCAGCCAGTTTGCAGGGGCTCCAAATTCAGGGAGCAGCATTTAAAAGCTCATGGTAGCTGCCAATATCCAGAAGTGTGTCTGGCTAGGGGGGATGGCTGCATGGTGCTGGGTCTGTCTTGGGCCAAACAGTCCTGGGAAGGCACCGAAGCTTCCAACAGTACCAGGGAGCACTGCTCCCTGCTCCCTGGAGGCAGCATTTAGTTTGTGACCTGTAGGATGACATCTGTTTACAAATTTTTTGACAAAGCATTTAAAATGCTTTTTTCTAACATAACCACAAATGTTTCCAGGTGTCTGAACAGCTCTGGTTTCTCTGAGCACCACCCAGGTCTCAGCTCTGAGGAGCAACCTGGGAGATGTGAAAGCCATGTGCTGTGGTGAAAGGAAGCTACCCACAAAACATCCAGCAATAAGGACTCTGGTGTCCCCTCCCTGCGCCCAGATGGAGGCACCACATCAGCAGGAAAAAAGCAATAGGATGCAGGAGGAGGCACCTCCATCTCAGCCAGGCACCACCTGAGAGAGCACAGCTGGGGATCCCACCGGGGATGTGTGAGACCAGTCAAAGCCACCCGGTGTTCCTGAAAGACAGCATCCAGCTACAGCAGTGCTCACATGAGACCAGCTATCCCTCCCTCTTCTCTTCTGCCACTTGTTTCCTCTATGTTTTCCATTTTCCTTACTAGGAAAATAATTTTTTCGCACACTTTTAGCTTTCAGGCAAGTTGCCTGCCTCCATCCCCTCCTGTCCTCTAATAATACAAACATCTCTGCTATTTTGGGTAAATTTAGACAAGACTATGCAGAACTACCCTGTTGGGGATAACCCTGAGGTTTGTACTCTGCAAGTCCTTCCTGCACACCAGTCTACCAAGTCAGTGTCCTCCTGTGCAACCCCAAAATGACCCGAAAACCACCTGTCGCCAAGAAGCACATGAGGTGCAGGCTGTGCCCTGTGCAGCCTTGGCTGGATCCAGTGCCTGGCCCCTCGCAGGAGTAACATTTGAGCAGGCATGCAGCCAGGGGAGAGACTCACAACACAACCTGATCCCTGGGGAAGGACTAAAGGAGCTAGTTTATTTAGTCTAGAGAAGCAAAGATGGAGAGGAGCCGTGATGGAGCTTTTACGCAGCTGCACATGGGGACAAGTGCTCACGCAAGAAGCACAGGCACGAGGTTATGCGTGTGGCAAATGCAATTCCTTTTACCAAATCAGATGGTTAAACACCTTTCAGTGTGTTTAACTGGAGAGCAGATCAGCATGGCTGTCCAAGGTGTCCCAAGCATTCCCAGGGGGTTTTGAGGAGCGGCATCAGTGGCAACACAGGAGCATTCAGGAGCTTTTCTACCCAATTACAGCAACCCGGACTGAAAGCAGCTCCCAAGAAATCAGCTAGAAAGAAGCAGAGGGATTTTGTGAGCTTGGGTAAAGCTCCTCTGCCTGCAGTCTGCTTCCCAGAGGCTGCACAGCACTGTGCCCAGGGACAGGACAAGCCTCCTGCGGTGTTGCAGGGGCCCAGCTCCTTCCCAGCACAGCGCAGGACCCCACGCTTGGATGCTCAGAGCAACCCTGCTGACTCCACACCCAGGCAAATCCCAAAAAGGGGCAGATAACCTCAGAGGAGCAGCCAGGAGAGGGGTCAGCTCCTGCGTGAGCAATGCGGTGTGATGGAAACACCCATCAAGATGGAAACCATCAGCCCTGTTCGGGTCTTGAGGCTTCATGGGCTGGGACATCTTCCCTCGGTCCTGTGCCTTAGGGTGGGTTTGGGAATGGCGACAGAGCGAGGGCACAGGCTGAGTGCTTCGGGGTGGGCCAAGGGATACAGTGGAGTGAACCACGGTGTCCTGAGTGTAACAGGATCACTGTCAGTGATCCTGCAGCAAGCCATCACCGTCCCTGATTTCTCCCAGCACCATCTTCCCACTGTGCTGCACCCTCTACTGTGACACTGTGGCTTTACTACCAGCAGCATCCTCCAGCTCACCAATTCTGGCAGCTGCCAGCCCCAGGAGCAGGGCAGGGGAGGAGCTGGCAGACAGGCAGTGCACATAGGCTGTGGCTGCCCTCTGCTGCAGGCTGGCCCAGGGTGCTCAGCTCTGCGGCACCCAGCAGCATGGGCAGGGTCAGTCCTGCCCACACCCACCACTGGAGCCATGGGTCTCCTCCCCTGGCGACACTTCAGGGTGTCCTGGAGCCAGCCGTGATTTTCTGGCAGCTGCACAGCCCATGCACAGCCAGGGTCACTGCACGTGTCCTTCTAGGAGCTATTACCCTCGGTACTGTCTTACCTCCACAGGGCTGTTGGAGTCTGAGGGATGTGCGGAGCAGCTCTCGGGTAACTGGAGGCTACTGGGAGCCACAACCAAGCCTAGCCAAAGGTCTCCCCATGCAAATCAAGTCCCAAAGTCAGAGCACAGGGAAAGAAAGCACCAAAGCAGCTGTCTGGGACTCTCCAAACTCACAGCAAGGAACGCCAAGACAAGGAAACTCAGCTGTGAGGATCCCATTGCCAGAGAATGATTTTTTTGCGCCAGTGCGGAACTTGGTGGCCGAACAGGTGAAGCAGCTTCTCAGAAAACTCCTGCCCTAGCATTAGAAAGAAGAAACTGTAGGTTAGAAGCAGGTTTTGCCTTACAGCTGCGGAGGTGGTTGGGGTTGAAGGAAATAGTCCAACACATGACAGCTTGATATTCAGCCACCCGGACATAAACGCAGCCATCCTTCAGGAGCTCCTGCCTCCAGGTCCTGGCTTTCGAAGAGCTGCCATGTCCAGGGTAGCCACCACCATGGCTCTGCAGAGAGCAGACCTCTGCACCACCATGGAGCTACACAGGGGGAGACCCAGGAAGGTAGAGGGAAATGGGGGGGACTGGCCCCGAAAAGGTCACAGGGAGAAGAGCAAGTAGCCAGGAGCCACCCTAGCATAGCAATGGCCATGGACAACCCACATAAAGAGGGACAGGCTGGTGGCTATGGCTGTGCAGTGTTGTCCTACCACCCTCACAGCCCCTTCTGCTTTCGAGCAAGGCAGCAACCAGCTGGGCAGAGCTGGGGCTCTTCCCCCCATCTGCACTTCACCTTTTCACCAGCTCAGCCTCCACAGCAGCTTAAGGTCACCTCCTCATCCTGCTCATTAGCAAGGTCAGGATTTGCCCTTTGATTTACTTAAGCACTGACAAAGATTCAAAAGCGTTGGAAATGCAATTTTTCACCACCAACTAAAAATAGCTGAGTGAAATTCCAGAGCTGCCTTTCAGCGCCGCCGGCTGTGCTCGGCTTCCCAGGACAATGGCATTTGTAGCCTGCTAGCAGCAACAGCGCAGGCCAGGCTCCAGCTCCCAAAATAACAAGTTATAAAGGGCAAATTCTGTCTTTGATTACAGCTATACAAAAAGTAGCATTTAAAAAGAGCATTATCAGAGTATCTGAGCATGCAGTGCCAACTTAAAACTGAACCAGGGAATGCAGCAAGAGTGGTATGAACTTACTCTACATAAAATAAGAATTTGGCAGGTATTACCGAGGGTGTAAAGCACATGCAGTTGAAGCATTTAGCTGAAGCCCTTTGGCATGAGAAAAAAAAATGCATTCAGACAGCAAGCAGAAGCTGATCATCTGCTACAACAATTCATGTGAGCCTCCTCGCAGCTGGCTGTAGCAGTGCATGCCCAACGGCACGCTGCTTCCAAGTTCAGGTGTGAAATGGCACGGGCAGAGCAGCACAGGGACAGGACCCTTGGGGTGTGCTTTAAACCTCTCTGAGATGCATAGAAGCAACTCCATATAACAAACTGGAAATGACACTTTATTTATTCTCTTGATTCCAGCTAATCAAGATTGGATCCTTTCTAGGAAAATAATTAACAGCCCACAGCACAGCAGGCATGTGGAAAGCCATCCTGCCTAGCTTTCAGATACAAACCTGCTTCCTCTGATCACTTGTGTCTGGAAGTGCATGAAACTGGCCCCACCGAATTCCCTTCTAAATTCCTTGTTGCAGCAATCCAGTGCGCCGAAGGCAGTCAAGTCTCCCAGATGACAGCACTGCAAGGTGATGCTCATGTTTATATGCCAGGAAGAACCCACCTGATGCTCTGCAATAGTTGATGTGAACAAAGACAACTGTAAATCAGCGCTTTCAAATACAAAACAATCAGAGTGCCAACGCTGACCCCTGCAACCGGGACAAAAGCAAGCCTGTGATAGCAACCTTTTTCCAGCAGTTATAAGGAAGAAAATAGTTTCACCGTGTTTCTCTCCAGTAGTCTCATCTTTCTGTAACTGTGAAGTGCCTCTGGGAGGAGCTACAGATGCAAGCACCTTTGCAGTCAGCCAGCTGGAGGGGACCCCAGCACACGGCTCCCACGGCTGCTCTGTGGACTAGACGCGCTTGTGTTTTCTCACTGAAACGTGAAGGGGAAGAGAAACGAGAACCAGCCAATATTAGTATGTGAGGAAATAGCAACTTCCACACATGTCTGGCGTGGAGCATTTATGACACTGAACTAGACCGTCAGGCATCCCTCCACAGCAGCCAGGCTTCACTGCTCCTCATTTTCCCTTGGAATAGAAAACTGAAAAGCAGAAACCAGGTTTGCTGTTGCTGCCAGTAAAGGGTTAACTGAAAAATAGTTCTGTATTTTTTTGAAAACAATATACATCCACACGCTTGGTTACACCAACTGGTAAAACTGCATGGATAGTTTTCTGCAAGCAATAGCTTCTCCTATGACATGCGCTGACTAACAGGCTGTTGTTTGGGTTTTTTGGGCTTTTTTTTTGTGCTGATCTCAGCTTGATGCTTTTGTCTGCACCACGAGCTGAATGGTGATCAGTTTTCTGTACCGAGGTTGTAGACAGCACGAGATACATGCAGCAAAGTGGTTTTGTGCACCATTTTTATTTCTGCTCCAGCAGAAACATCACATCTCCAAAACTTCTGCTATCCAGAGACCCAAGGACCATGAGCCATGCTCTCCTGTCTGCTACAACTGCAGATCAAAGACAGTGTGAGGCAGCAAGTACAAAAACTGAAGTCTGCCTAAGCTCCCAGGAAGACCTATTGCTGTATGAGCCTGCAAGGAATGGCAACAGGCAGACAGCTACACAGCACAGATCCTGCTCTGCTCTGGTACTGTGGTGTGAGAAGGTAGATGCTCAGCTTTAGCCAGAGAATCACTGCTAGGCAAGACCAGCTGACAGGCGATTTAAAGCATCCATTAAAATTCCTGATATTAATGATGCCTTCTACATATCACCTTCCCAGCTAGGGAAGGAGGCAGGTCCTCTCTGGGAAGGTTATCAATACATCTGCCTTAGACACAGGAGAAAGCAGAGGCAGCAGGCCCATGCAGCAAGTACACTTCTCATCAGGATTTGTCCAGCACCAAAAGGCAGGGAAGAAAAGGCTTCTTGGAAAAAAAAAAAAAATGCCCAGGTGCTCTGTGACTGGAATATTAAGGGCAGGTTTCTGCATATGCAGGGTATTTTTCATCTGCAGGGTATTTTTCATGTTTTAGTTGTTCCGAAGACCACCACCTTAGGTAACTGTCACAGCACAACTTTCTTTGTACTTGTGTTGTTGCGTTTTTTCCTCCCCTTCTGAAATTAGCTTTCTGCTACAGCTTAAAAGAGCAACTCAGTATGATGAAGAAACACAATGTTCAAGCCCAACTATGAAACAGCTCCCTCAAAACTCAAGTACCGACCTGAAGCTGGCACTGAGCTGAGAGTAAAGTAGGTGTTTCCTGGACTAAAGAAAATAAGTCAGGAGTCCATACTATATTCTTAAATATGGTTTAATACTCTTCTCCATTTCTGTACATCACAACACCAAGATATCACTGCTTGGGATCTCTCTGCAGAGGCTATATAGTATGCGAAGGCTAGGATTTTTCACCCCCGTTTAACGTGTTTGTATGTGTAAGTGTAATACATATCAGTATATATTGATATACACATCAATATATAATGCAATATATATCACTGAAGAGAACACATTGATTAAAGAAATACAAAAATTTGGCATCATTTCCAAACTTAAATAGTAAAAATAAAGACTACAAAAAGGAGCTGCATACCCTAATGTATCATGTGAAACAACAAGCAGTATATTCAAAATGTAAATTTACATCCAATTTTTCTGGTCTTGTCATGTCACATTAGACCCATTTACAATGGCAAAATCCAGAACATACCGCTGTGAAGACCGCAAATGTGCTCAAACCTGGGTTTGCGCAGATATATGGCAGACCCAGTCACACCTTCCGTGAGAGATTCCAGCTTTGGTGTGAAAACAACAGCAAAGCCATCTGCCAGGTTATAAACCAGGGTTACAAATTGTATTGCTCACAATGACAGTAATTTTGGACCTCAAAGAACAGCGTGGCAGAAATTTTAAGACAAGCTCCCCCTCCATTCAAGTGAGACAGGATTATCAGAGAAATAGGCAGGTATGCAACTTGGAACAGAAGCTGCTTTTGACCAATGCACTGGGAGTGACAGAGCCAGTGAAGAACAGAACTACCAGGCACCACGATGTCAGAGTGCCTGTCAGAGAACCCAGTAACCTCCAAAAAGAAGCAAGCCTTGTGCATTACCCTGCGCCGATGTTCACTTCACCCTCTGCCTGCAAGACAGTCTGAAAAACTCAGCCATTTCTGGTAGGTTGAAATGCATTCTATATAGCAGGCATGACAAAAAGCTTTCTTGAGTCTTGATGCAGCCAGAAGTTTTAACCCATTAAGGGCACATTAGAGTTCAGCATCAGATGTACAGGACACTTGTGAGCCAGTACAACAGACTGCCTTAGTGCTGGGAGATGGATGTCCCCAGCGGGTTGTGCTAACATTCAACGGATTATTATCAAACACTCCAAATGCACCAGTACTAAGGTTTCAGTCAAGGACTTCACTTACTAATTACTCCTTTAAAATACCCGCTTCCATTACACAACTGTGGGTTCAAATTCACATAATCAAGGAAACCTTACGCGGTCCTAAAGCAAAAAGAAAACCTTACTGAGGACAAAACAAAGCAAAGTGTACCTTACTTCACTTGAATCACATGTTTATTTTTGTCAAGACTGAAAAAAAATCCTGAAGGCTGCACTGCTCAAATCCAAATTAAGCCCAAGACTTCAGCAGCATTTTCATTGCAATCAATGAAGTGCATTTCCTAGTTTGTAAGAGCAGTGCTTCTGCAAATAGATTAAAGCACATTTGGCTGGTAAGCCTCCCCAAACCATCTGAATTTGCAAGCCACACATTATAAGCTAGCACTCTAGGTAAGTGCCTTCTCATTCTTTTGAAGAGAATGAATGGTTCCAATTTCGTTACATTTCTTCTGCAGTCTAAGCTGAGAATGCCATGTAAATGGGTCACGTTGCTGCAAAATGCAGCAATTTATTTTTCCAATCAAAGTAAAAAGAAACAAACAGTAGGATCTTACTTCTATTAATTTTTGAAGGAAGAGGTTTACAGCAGTTAATGTGTCATGAAGGTTAAAAAAATCATTTTTCATAAAATACAAGAGCAACCAATTTCACCATTGAGTAAAAGTAAAAACTGGGATTCTTTTTAAATTAGTCCAAAGTGGCATATAGGAACTTAGTAGTTTGCTGCTGTACTGACACTATGACAAATCAAAGTGTAGGGTTTTGCTTTTTTAAATCCAATGTTTGTGGACCAAGTTCTGGAAATGTTCCAATTCTAAGGCAGGGATCTGTTGTGTTTTCCACCATGAGTTTGCTCCTTGGGTTGGATGCTGGAGGGGCGAGGCACGTTTTGCCGGACCCAGGTCGACTACCTAGTAGTCATCAAGGTCAAAAAATTCATCGTCTCCTCCTTGGTATTCCATTCCCTGGAAGTCCACTCGGTACCGCAAGATACCTGGTAAAAACAACATGCTTTAGCTTCTTCAAAATTCAAAGAGCATTTTAAGCAGTTTGCTGAGCCCTGTCTTCACATCAAGAGTTTCTCAGTTTTCTTCTGAAAAGAAGCTGACTTAGCACTTTTATTGCAAGATAGGCTCAAACTGATGATTGACAGCAGACATGCAGGTAGAGTGAAAATGCCACATTCATGTTACAGCCTGATGTAATTTATTGCTAAAAGGAAGAAATACCTACCTGCCCAGCACAGACCAGCTTTCTTCTGGAAAAGCCAAGCCTATTCTAGGAGGACTATATCTCAAAAAAAAAAAAATGCCAGTAACGGAACATTTGCCCTAGTACAACTGCTCAAAGGCCTATCAGTTAAATTCAGAAGGCAGCTGGCACTGAAGTAACTTTTACAAAGGAGTAAAAGCAGTATTTAGTGGCCGTCTTCCTGGATTCTTCCCAGCCCAAACACCAACCTGGGTTTCTGGGAAGCCTTTATCCCTAGAAACATTTACTTAGGTGAAGGGTATTCAAGGAGTATTCCGTTTTAAGTCTACAGGGACTGAAGCACAGTAGTAAAAAGTATCCCACCATGCAAAGAGGCTGGATCTGGCAGGACAGGAAGGACTCCTGGAATTGTAAGCCCTAAAAACTTAGAAACCTATTGCTCCTTATGTAGTCAAACAATTCAAGCTTGTTTCTTCTGATTGGTGTTCTTCGGCCCCTAGAAATTCCTCTTTACAATACACTCATCTCTATTTTATATCCATCAACCTAAACAAAGTAAGTGGCAACAGTTGCATTATCAGCAAATAAGCAACAGCTTTGTCCTGGAATCACTAGTCTGGGGAGAATGAACACAAAAACAAACACCTGCAGGCAGGTGTTTTTGCTCTACCCTGCTAATGATTTTTGTCAGACTGAAGCACATGGGCTATCTGCACCTCTGCCAGACTTAGCTGAAACTGGTCAGTGAGTTCAAGAGAAGGACTGAAGGATTTCGGAAGCCTCATTTCTCATAAAGTTGGGCAAAAAATACTTTTATTTTGAAAAGAAGCAGAAGACTGGGGAACAAAGAACAGGGAAGTTCTGAGAGATGCGTAAGAGATATCCAACTGCTTCAGAAACTAGGCTGGTGTTTGTCATACACTGCTTCTACACAGCAGGGCATGGTCTGCCACAAAACCAATTGTGCAGAGACAGAGTGAAGCAGTTCATGGCTCTTCTAAAATTCAGCAACTGGGAAGAAGGACAGTCCACCAGAGCACTCTGAAGGACTCTGAAGGACAAAGGGATCCGAGGAACACAGTCTTAAAGTGACAACCCATGCAGCATCACCTTGCTGGATATGGAATGAATTCACCTGGACACCCCTGCTGAACATGATAGTTTCTTAAACCAGTACCGTGACTAATAGAAGATTAATCTGTTTAGTTTTCCACTGATGTTGGCAACATATTATCAAATCAGCCATCAGGAAAAAAACAAACAAACACAATTTTCTTTTGCAATTTACCTCCAATTCCTCCAAATCCTTTCACAAATTGGGATCCTTCCTGTGATTTGTCTGTAACAATTTCCAACGTTGCTCCAAATTTCTTGTAGTTGTTTGCAAACCACTCCAGAAGGGGCATACTTTCTATCAGTTCATGTTCCTGGCCAGTCTATGTAGACGTTTGAGGGGGAAAAATAAAATAATAATAATAATAAAGAAAGTGTTATGATCACTGCAGGTTAGGTATTGAGAAAATTCATACCAAAAGTTGTCTTTGGCTTAAACATCACCACTGTCTTTTCAGTCTTAAAAGAGACACACCAGCCTTCACACTCTGCAGGCTGGAGCAGCCCGACACATTTGCCAGGGTCCAGGTGGTAGGTATTCCTGACACATCTGTATCAGACAAGTGCTGGCACAAGCAGAAGGCTCCTGGTGCTAAGAAATTAAATAGACAGGCCTCATTTTGGGCCTCCAGACTATAGAAGTTAGTGCAGAAGTGGGAGAGAAAATGCCTTGTTTATTCTTCTGCTCAACTATCACCTCATGCTATACTCAGCTTTCACAGTTTCTTTAGATTTGCTTTATACCCCACAAACAATCCATTGCCACTCATTTAATCAGGCACTGTTTACTCTAGCAAATACTGATCTAGGCAAATACAGAGGCAAAAAGCATAGTTTTATAAGTAGAAGATCAAGTAATTATTGGCACAGAAACACTACATCATTGCAGATAACATCGTAAGCCTTCCATGCACAGAAGGAATTAGCAATTACCCCACCAGGAGGGAAAGCAGTTGCAAATGGCTACCCTGACAGCCCTAATACA
Source organism: Scopus umbretta (assembly GCA_013400535.1). Lineage (NCBI taxonomy): Eukaryota > Metazoa > Chordata > Aves > Pelecaniformes > Scopidae > Scopus > Scopus umbretta. The sequence continues at coordinate 51,627 of VZTL01006750.1, read as the reverse complement.
AGACAGAAATGACCACCCTCTGTAAGGGACAGACTTTTTTTGCCCAGCTTACTCTGCAAAATAATACAGCCCTGTCAGGGTTTTTTGGCCTGTACAGGCAAGAAACTCACAGGCAGTGAATGACAGATCTGGATTTCAAATATAGCTATAATCAAACACTCCCTTGCACTTAAATCCACATCATAGTTTCTAGCCTCATGGTTGTTTTGTACTAACCACATCAGTGCACAATAAGCAGGGAGTAATGGTTTGGGACCTCAGCCTGCATGTTGCATGGTGGCTACCAAACTCTTCTAGCAAATGGTTTGATCGTGGTCAAAGACCCCAAATTGCCTGTCATTTCAACTCATTTACACAACTTTGCAATTGGCAGCAGAGAAGACTGGAGAAAAGCAAGCCTAGCATCCAGAGGTGACATTGAAGATGAACAGGAAGAGCCACAGGCTACTGCCTTGAAGTCGCATCCGAGTGCCAGAAATGTCATTGTGCTCACATGCTTGTGACAAACTAAGCTCAGATATTCAGAATGTTGCACCAATATGCTGAGAATAAATCTACAAGCCCCAAAGCTGAAATACCTCTTTATCTGTGAAGTGGGATTTATCCTTCTCTTGCTCTGGTGTCAAATACAGGATCTTCTCCTCTGAGAAGGAAGAGGAACAAAAAATTAGGTTGGACAAGGCTACCAGATGCAGGTTAAAGACAAGAGACTGACAACAGCCAGCAATTACAACACAGAGGGTTTGGTCAGCAACACCACCTTTCTTACTAGCTGAAGCTCTATGGGAAACCAAACAAGGCACACCAGTAGAGAATAATTGTAGTGCCAAAACCAAAAAAAGCAGAGGTCCTGGTGTAGGCATATGGTTTGTCTATAGTCAGTAAGAATTGTGTTTCTGGCCATAAGGGTCAAGTCAGTCTCCCCTCTATAATGCACTGGTATCACATTTATACTTCCACAACTGAAAGGCAAGTTACATGCTAGCTATGTGACAAGCTGCCACCCCAGCACTGCAATTCTTTCTCCACAGTTTGCTAGTTTCAAACTTTTCCCCCAGAGTAGCTGGGAAGCTGCAAGCTCGTGACCTGCCTATACAATATCTTCTTGATCAAGTCCATAGAGATCTACTTAGGGAGTTCCTCCAGTTTAATCTATCCAAGTGAGGCCATTTAGGTGTTAAACCCTCATGGACCTTTCAGTCTCACAGAAGCGCCACCTACCCTCCGTGCCTTGGCAGTGCAGAACGTATCTCATTATATCCAGATTTTCATAGACTATCAGTATCTCTACTGCTCCCATTTCCAAAGCTTTTAGTGTATCTTCAACACCAAAACAGTACTTCCCCGTGTCCTGACTGATTTCATCGAAGTATCGTCCTGCAGCCAAGCATACAAAGAAAGAGATTGTCATGAACCCTGATCATGCCACATGGATTTTTCTCAAGCCCGATTTGAATGTAATAAGAAACTGGAAAGGGACACTGCAATGCTGATGAAGCAAGCAAGGGATATGATAACATGTCAAAGCATGTAATTTGGAGCATTCATTGGCAGAAAGTCAACTCCATTGAACACTGCCCCGGCAGGAATCTCACTCCATTGAAAGGCTTACCTACACTATGAAACAATCACTTAGACTAACTCATCAGCAGGCACTTCACTCTTTTCAGTGTAAGGTAACTACTGTTACTCTTGCCCTCTCTGCTTTCAAATTAGCAACATGTGTCTGCTGAAAGCCAAAGAGGGGATCATGTCTACTGCCATCTTAAAATGAAATACATCTTAACTCTCATCTTGCTGAAGATGCAGACAATCTGAGGAGATACTTTTTCCCCTCCAACCCAAATGTCACCAACAGGCCTGAAACTAAGGTGATCTCTGATGAATACATAAACAGAGAAGATCTGAGAAGTTTGGTGTGGAAAAAACCCAACAAAACCCCCCACTCCTTAAAGTCTCATTAAGCCCTGCAGCATTTGAGAAGGTGTCCAGGTAACAGAAAGAATCACTACAAGTCATGCTCTGCTCAACTCAGAAGGCATTGCAGGGCTGAGGCAGCACACAAAGGCACTACCAGAAGGTCTTAAGCAAGATAAGCACATTCAATCAAGAATATCTGGCTCAGGAGAAGGTTGCGCATGTAGTCACATACCTATTAGTTTCTTCTCTTGAATGAATTTCACATTGGAGAGGACTTCGGTTGACAACTCAATTGCTTGGTTAAATCCATTTTCTCCTCCGTATGAAATGTCAACTAGTTTGAGCACTTTGGATTGCAACCGCTAAACAAGAAAGAGAGGAGACATGAAAAAGTCTATTACACAGCATTGCCATAAGACTACTCATAATGCCACAAGAGTAAGTACCTGGCAAGAGTCACAGCATTAACGTATTTTGTTTGTTACAAGCAGAGGTTCCGAGTTAGAGGGACCTCTGAATGCTTAATCTTGAAGCACAATTTTCAGGCAACAGGGCCACAGAGATTAGGTTTAGTGGAGTTTAATACCAATAAAGCTTCTACTTTAGATTTCGGAACACAAAGAACATGAACACCGGTTCCAAACCGGGGAGGACAGATTGCTTATTAGCACTGTTACTAAGAAAAGGAGATCTTACCTCTTCCCAGGAGGCATTAGGAAAGGGAGACCTCTCTAGGTACATCAGATTTTTAGTTTTGATCAGATCACTTATGACACCAAAGTTACATTCCTCCCGAGATGCACCTTAAACCAGAGCTACTACTAATATCACTGTATTACTACTGATAGCTTAAACATGTGGGCTTTGCTCAGAAAAGGTCACTCACCTGATCAAACATGTCAGATTGACTTAATTCAGTTTTGAAGTCAGCTGATCCAGCTAAAACGAGACCAGCCACGTTCACCTTGTCACCAGAAATGAAGAGTTGCACAGCCGTCTCTGCTACCTTCCTTACATAGTTGTGTCGTTTTTCCATTCTCAAACGAGCAAAACGCAAGGCAGACTGACCTCCTCTACCTTTATGAGAGAAGAGATGTAAGGTAGCAATTTTGGAAGTCATTTCATTTCAGGAGGGTTATTAGTACACGGTCCCAACTGGGCCCTGAATAACTGAAGCCAAGGGCAGATGCAGCCTTCAGAATTAGTTTGCCACAAGCAGAGCCAGGGACACTCACTGAAACAGCAAGTGAATTATGAGCATTCATTCATGGCAAGAGATTTTTCTCCACATATCCACAGAGGAAAATATGTTGAGGGTTCTTTTCCCTTTTTATATGGACTCGCAACTCTCTATACAAGTTTTGAACATCTGTACACCTTTTCTATGTCCTGTACCTTCATTAAAAGCAATTTCCTTTGTTACACTGCTTCACAGACCTTTCTTGCTGATGCAATGCATCCCAGCAGTCTCTGTTGCAGAAACTTACTGTGGGAGATGTTTCTATTTCATTTTGTCCCATCCTAATCTACAGAGAAGGATGGTAAACCAGCAGTAGCTATCAGACAATTTGCTTAATTTGTCAGCTTTGGCTCACTACAATACAGCATCGTACAGTGGAACTAGAATTTTGCTTGCTCCATTAGGCTTCTGTGCTTCTTACAAAGAACAGTTTCTTGCTTTTCACTGTGGTTTGCATGCAACACCATCAGATGCAAACTTCAAAGACATTACCAAGTGGTATTACTACTTGTGCTAGTAATATTTAGTAAAGACTGTCCCCAAACCAAGTAAAGGGTCAAACGCAGAAAGAAATAAAAAGTGCCACTTTAAGAAGATTAACTGCATATTACAGTGATTCATTAATTTTGAAGGTTCAGACTAGAAGCTTTGTTGTCAGATTTCAGGGGAGCAAAGAACTGAGTAGAGCTAAGCACCTACAGGCCAAGTACCCTGCTTCTACCCTCACATCCCACCCCACGATATGCTGCTGCTGCAAACAGTCTAGAGCTAGACTAGCACATTACCATGCTTCTTTGGAAGATCCACAGTGAATTTGTGCAGGACTTCTCTTGTGTTTCCTTGAAGAGTTCCAAAGAGTGCACCGCTACCATCTATTACAATAAAGCCAAACTTGCTGTCATCAGAAAGCAGCGCTGTAAGAGCCTGGAACAGAAAATTATGTTGCCAGCAGTAAGTACTAGTTTATTAAGAACCCTGGTTCAGAAAGGCTACCAGAAATAACACACATCAATAAACTTTAGTTCTGTAGGTGGTCATTGCTATTTTTTACAAATAAACTAGAGGAAGAGCAGCAGATTCAGTAGCTGAGATTATCCCAGATTACTCTCTCACACAATACTGTCAAGAGCAGAAAGGAAACTAATGTTTACGTTTGATGACTATTTTCACAGCATTACCAGTTCTTCACATGGCATCACAGGCAGGTGTAATAGCACAACCCTGAAGATTGGTTCTGGAAAGTGTTAAGTGAAATGGATCACAACTCCACAAGGCTGCATCACCTCTCTGGTTGGCAAAACTGGAAGAAGTTTTTTCCTAGCATTCCAGTGAAGGAAGCAGAACTTGCTTAGTTCACCGATTGGGCTATTTGTCAGTTCAGTTTTATACTAGAAAGCACCAATACAGACTTTCAACTTGCCAGCCACCACAAATACTGGTTTGCTGCACCTGCTGACTTCAAAAAGTCCCAAAGGTAGAATGATGAAATCTACAGTAGCTATGACAAATTGAGCCTTACAAAGTAGAATTAAGTAACAGCAGCAGTATTTATCCTGTGCATAACTGGCTATAGAGAAGACAGCCATAATATTTGCTGGAAAATGAAGTTATCCTTCAGTTTTCTTCCCTTTAAAGAAGGCAGCAAAATGCATCCTGTAAGGTCATTTAAGTTGACTAACAACTAAAGCACTGCTTAGTATCAAGGTTTTGGAGTTACTTTTGTCCAATTTCCCATCCAGCCCTGCTTCTAGTGGTGTGAGACATCCACAAGTACCCAAACTCCACATTCCTTTGAGAGAATCTGTCAGCTACTGTTTCCTCAAAGGCAGCCTCAGCAGGTAGGCACATTCATCACACATACTTCTCTTCACTTATACATGCCCAATAAACGTATAAGAATCCTCTTTCTGGCTGACAAAAACACATCAGCAGAATGGAGAACTTGTCAAATTCCAGATTGTTTTAAGGCACCAGTTTAACACTGAAAGAGCCATGGTTTTGGTTTACTGCACAGGACCTTTAGCTGCCTGCATGCCTGCCAGCTTGATTATTGGGCTGAACGGAAAGAACAAAAACCATCAGTCATCTTTATCCAAAATCCACACAACCAAGTCTACAGCATTCAAGCTTAAAAGAAGCAGACACTAAGGTTTAATGGAATCTACTGGCCAAAATAAATATTCCGTATTAATTCCCCAGCAGTGGGATGAATGAGAGGAGGAAGTGGCATATTACACTGCAATCCATTTAACTGGGACAGAGCCAAGCAAATCGTGTGACTGGAATGAATGCTCCAGCCAAGGTATCAAAATAAGTCATTGTAAATCCTACCCTTCAGTCATACAGCAGAGTTCATTTCCCTCTTGGGAATTTACTTTGGTTTCACACAGGCAATAAAATATCTAAAGGAAATCTTATCAGATCTCTTGCCAGGCATCAGATGACTACAGCTCTGATGTTCTTGATTCCCTCTTATTTTAATAAAGTATCCAATGATCAGTGATTCCCCCAGTTTTCCCTTCATTAGTTCTATGTCAGCAATTCCACTGTTTGACCTATCAAGCACAAAAAAGGGACTATTGCTTTTATTCTGTTCCTTCAGCCTTGGCTGAGTTTCCCCTTTGCAGCTTCAGCCTAAAGGTGAGATCACATTCTTTTTCTGCTCCTTGACATGTCCTCACTTTCATAAGAAATCTGTTGATGTACTGAGCAAGATGCCTTATATGTTGAGTTCTAGTTGCATGTTGGGGGGAACCACGGGGTTAAAAGTACACGTCTACCTATCTCATTTGGTTGTAGAGAAGTCAGGACTTTAGTGCTAACAGCATCCCATTGCTCAAAATAGTATAACAGTAGGCTTTTACAGCTAGATTTGATTCTGCAGTGCAGACAATACAGAAAATAATCACATACTCAGAAGACACAGAAGAGCAAACAGGCCATGGAGAAAGGTGCCATTAGTAATCACATCATCAGTAGTAGCAGTTACCACAAAATCCTCTCAAGTTATTGCCACTCTCTTGCTGAGCAATACTACAAACCAGCAAGAGTGCATTTACAGCTGCCTCCTGGGAACAGCTCACTGGGCAGCAGCTACATTTTTTTATTGAATCAGTGCCCTGAGGCAGTAGCTGCAGCCAAGACCAAATGAATCCCTTTCCTCATAGGGCAGAAGGCAACCCACCACTGTCCACCCACTGCCAACAACTGCAGGGGTAAATATCTCCCTTGGCTTTGCACCTCTGGCTCTCTCCTGAATTCTCTTATTTACTTCTTGCTTTCAGTTGCCTATGGACATGTGGGCTCAGCAGAACTCAAGAGCTCTACCTGTACACAGTTTTGTTACTCCCGGTAGGTCAAAGATGTATTGGGATTTCATCCTTGGTGGGGAGACAGAATAATAGGGATGTATGTCACCTATGCAACAAGCATACCTTTCCTTCTTGTACTCCTCCTACCCTTTGAAATCCATTCATGGATCAGAGCTCCAAAAACCCAAGCAAACAAGAACTACATCACTGAATCCTGTCAAGCCTGTATCATACAGGTTTGATGACAGGAATTAAGCCTCAGTCCAAACAGTTATCGTGGTGAACACCACGGACATGAAAGGCAGTCAGTCATCTACAAATATTGAGACCTCTACAAATATCGAGACCTCTGGAACTGCCAGCAGAGCCAAACCAGACTTAGACACAATAAACTGACTTCATGCAGTCAAGACTAGTGTAATCCACATTACTTTAAGTATGCTTCAAACCATTCATTTAACTAAGATAAGCAAATGTTGGATAAAAATAGTCCACTTTACCCTAGACAGATTAGAGACATGCCAGTTCTCCATCAAGGGTCTCAGTTAACACATCTGATATCAAGACTGGCAACATTAATATTATCTTTGCATTACTTTAAGGCCTGGCTTGGAACAATTTCTGTGGGCTTCTAAGGTTAAAAAAAAATAAAAAAACCACTACTGCCTCCAGTTGCAGAGAAAAGCTTATGCTTGTGGGTTACACAAACTCCGCAGTTATTAGCTGGGCCATAAAGTCAGCTGTAGTAGGAGCTGGACAATATCTCATATTTTGCTTTCAGCAAATATCACACATTTCTGAATACTAGCCAGTCACACGCCATCCATGGCTTCACCAGCAGGATGTCTTAAAGCTTGCTGTTCTACAGATTGTGGAGTCAAGGACACCAAGGATTGTTCCAGTGAGTCTAGCAAAGCAGTCCAACTTTGACTACTGCAAGACCTGCAGGCAATAGAAGACTTCTTACCTCTGTGTGGAATTTGTTGTCACACAAATACAACGATGTATTGATTGGTTTGAAAGGTTCAAAGTCAATGTTGACTTTCTTCTCTTTTCCTTCTTCTGTCACAATTGTTCCACAGTAAACAACCAGACCATTTGGAGGTACTATAAAGGACACAATGCAATTTTAGATCACTAAGAAATACTGCAAGCTGTACCCATCAAAAACCACTAGGCCTTGAGACTTAAGGCAGAGTTGAAACTGAAGTGCCCAAGTTTTTTTTACTTTCCATTTCCCCCAATTCATTCCCTCCCAAATCTCTACAATGAAAACCAAACTAATTTAGAGCACCTATACTGAACAGCTTAGAGCAGGAAGCTAAAGGTAAGACTGATGGAAAGACTTGCAACAAAGCTGCAAGAACATGTACTTGTGTTAAACACGTGAGCATGCAAGCTCATAGAATCCAGAAAAAGGCAGAACATCCCCGTAAAGCTTTCCTAGTTCTTATACAGCAATTTATAGACTGACCATCTTAATGAAGGCCGCTTGCCAGTGTGAAGACAGTAGCGATGAACTCGTTTTAGATGGCCTGGGTCTATTTTGTCCCAAAATGATGGTAGCTACATAGCTGCACGCATAAGGCGTACATAAGTTTCTGCTTGATGGAAAACCACTAGTTTAATGAAAATGAATTATTGTGGAATAGCTCTTAAGGCTGGCCAAGTTTAGAAGAATCAGCACTGCTAAGGACACAATCATGAGCCTGCTTATCAAAGACAAGGGCCATCCTACTTATTCTAGTCCCAAAGTTTACCCTTGAAGCAGTCATCCATGGGCAACATACCTGGAATGTAGTGCAAAACAGAAGCACAGGCCAACAGATTTGATTAGCAGAAAAGTGCACAATGCAGAAACTTAAGGCTGCTTCCAAGCAAGGGAAACTTGCCAGCATCCATACAAGCTAGAAGTTACCTTTGTTATAGAGTTTCAGTCTTTGCTGTACAGATGTAATGGCTCCCAGTACTGAAAGGCGATTCACTCGAGACTTAATGTTGGAGGCGGTGCCAAACTCATCCGCTAACATTTTTGCCACTCGTGAAATCTGGTCTTTGGGGGGAATGATCAACGATATCATGCTGGTACCATTGCTGAGAAAGGAAAAAAGAGGGGTTGTGAGCAGCCACCAGCCGAAGCGACAAGTGTATTCATACTATATTCCATGCACGCAGCTGTCTCTCCTCCCTCCCCCTGCCAAGGATACTTCACTGTTATCAGTGTAATACCCCTTCTGCTGGACAATAATGGGAGAGAAAAGAAAACAAAACGGTTTCTTTAGAGGATTTGACTCCATAACCAAGTGTCCAGGTTAGCCACTACCAAGCAAGTCCTCCAAAAGCTGCTTGTTAAACCTGGGATAGTACTCTGGAAAGAACATATGTACAGGCTAAAGGGCTGCAAACTAAAGGCATGTAAGTAGTCCCCAGCAGAGATTATTTAAAACAATGCAGCCACATACTTTAAGGACATTTTTAAGCCCATTCCATTTGTTCTGAGACAGCTGGAGCACTAGCCAGCCCAAGTGCAGTTTCACCACTTTGTTTTCCACAGATTAAGACAGAAAACTGAACTGGAAGGATACTTTTGTAGCAGTTAGTATTTTCTACTTTCCCACTAGCATTTTGCTTTATGAAGAAGCTCACTAACTCTGGCAGCTGCTTTAAATAAAGCATGCTTAAGCACATGACTGCTAGCTCAGAAGCACCGACCCCAGGCATGGAGTCAGGAGGTAAGGCCCCACAAATCACAGAACTGGCTTGGATTAAATGAAAAAAAAGTAAGTTTGATATTCATTTTTCCTACAGCTTTGGGGTGGATCCTGCAGAGGTCTTAATCCCCAAAGCAGCCTCATGGTTCAAATCCATCCAAAGCCAAAATTAAAATCAGGGGAGTTCCTGTCTGCCTTCCAGCAGGTACCTCCTATTTGCTATTGAAGTATCGCAGATGTCTGAACCGCTGCTTCTGCATTATCTCAAATTTAACCCAGACCTTCACATTAGAGTAATGGCATAAAAATCAAATGCCTCATCATATCCTCTAGCCCTCTCAAGGGCAAACCAGCTAAGCTCTGTGAAAAAATCTCTACTCAGGATTCTGAGTCAGAGCACCAAANTTTTGCATTTCTTATGGTAGGACAAGATTAATGCTGTACCTGCCTGCTGCTGTTTCAGATTGTCATGCACTAGCATCCTGCCTGAAGTGTTTGGGCTACAGAGGCAGCAGGGAAGTGCTTTAAAAAGCACCACTTCATTAACCTCTTTACCAAAGTTGTACAGCCCTCTTCCAAAGATCTTAAATTCAGGCCAAGTTGAAGTGGATGCTGGTAGGTCAAGTAAGTCCCTGACCTTAAAGACAACTAATTGGTTTTAATATCCAAGATCCCCATACACACTAATCAAGAAAGTCACAAAGAGACACTTGCACACATTATTCCCAGAAGGAGCTTTGAGCCATGCTGACAGCTATCAGACTTCCAGGTCACACCAGCCCAGAATACTCCACGTACCACTCAATTAAAGCAGTTAGCTAGCCCAGTGAATGGCACAAGCCTTAGGGGAGATATAATGGCCTATCATTCCCAGCAGGCTCTTTTGAGTAAGAGGCTGATCAGAATGAAAGCAACTCTTCCCGACTTTTCTGAAAGTAGCACTCTTGAGGCAAGCTCACGCAGTTCATTTCTTCCTCTGAAAGACAAGATTCTCAGACTTCCCAGAGATAAGAAAGCTCTGTACATCAGGCCTAACTTGCTGCATGAACTAAGGGCATCCCAATGTGGCAGGTTAGAGATGGGGCCGTTATGCCCATTGGGCACTCCAGATCTCTCCTGCTAGGAAGAGATTTTAAGTGATTTTTCCTTTATTGAGGATGGAGAGGAAAGAACAGACAGCAAGCTAGGGGAGAAGGTGGGAAGAGCAAGGAAGAAGACTGGATGTGCCCTCCCAGGACAATTCTTCGGTAAAAAAAGCACTTGTAAAGCTACCCTCGGTTTTCAAATGCAAGGCACCCCTCATATGCCAGCCCCTACCCTCACGTTATGTTCCACTGCCCCAGAAACACTGGCATTAACAGAGCTGCTGGCCAGAGCGCAGCTCTGCATGCTGTGAGCCAGCTGGACTGTACCAAACCCACACCTTGAAGGGGCCACTGTAACTGGTGACTGTATTACACACAGCATCTTATCGATAAGGCAGTCACATGTGTCAGTCAAATCACCATTCCTTAGGAACACCCCGCACAAAGCACCCTACCCGAGGTAATACAGCAGACTTCACAAGCCCTCATGATTTATTACTGCAAACAAAAAAATGAAAAGGATCTCTCAGATGATGCATTCTCCCTCATTTAAGTCTCAAACTAGTCTAACACAGCACAGTACTGTGCTTGGTCCAGCCCTTCAGCAAATTCCAACCTGGATTTATATCCAAAAGCGCCTTCCATTACCAACATTAAGTGCATTTCTTGGGTTTGATGTGCTTTTGCCACTATTTACTCAGCCAAAGCTATTTCAGGCACTAACAGATTCCTGCAGAATCGAGCAAAATAGCAGGCATGCAGCTTGCCACGGGAGCAGTGGCAGCCGGCATACCTCATGGCATCCCAGGCTGCTGGAGCCTGGAGCACAAGGAGTCAGCCAGCTTGTCACCCTGCTTTCTCCAGGGAGCCCAGCACCCCGAAGGGGGCAGCCCCTGCCAGCACACTGCTGCTGCCGCCTGCTGGGTACAGCTAATCCATCCAAGGTAGTTCATTAGGCAGCCAGCAAATTGAAAGTAACAGACAGCACCCCCTGTTCATCTCTCTCTTCCTTAAACAAGCACATGGTCAGGATCTGATCACTAAATTAGATCATGTCCCAGAGAGACTGAAACCAGCAAGACACCAGCTGAAGCAGATCTGCATACAAGTGACCAGGATGGCTGCAGAACTCCTTCACACACCACTAAGACCTTGTTATCATACCACAGAAGAGCAGTTTTCCCCTCTCAAAGCAAGCTTGTACCTGTATGTGGCCTTACTGCAGGATAGCAAGGTCTTAAAAAAAAAAAAAACCAACAAACTGTGGTCGTACAAACTGTGGTTGCATCTGCTGAATTCACCGCAATGAGACAAAACATAGCAAAGATTTTCTAAGAAAGCTGCTGTTCAAAAGCACTTAGGGGGAAAAAGAAAAGGTCGCTCTGCATAGTAATACAATGTCCAGGTTTCCTATCGGTCTTGGCAGCCATTGCACCTGAACAAGACAGCAGGTATTTCTGCAAAATGCCATGTCTCCTCCTCCTCCTCCGCAGCTGCTAGATGAGCTGCGTACCAGGTTCTAGAGTACATTTACTCTTGGAACGAAGTAGGGGAAAATCATGCTGACTACGACCTCCTGAAAGGGGCCTTTCCAAACAGCAGACCTCCAAAAACAACAGGCTCTGCTGTGCATGAAGCACAGGGGACACTCGCTGCCTGGCAGTACATTGCCAACCACGAATCCCCTAGAGAGCACATTGCCAGACAGAACTTCATTATAGAATTGTTACAGTGAACAATTAAGTAATCAATCCAGATTAAGGGCAGTGCTCACACTAGCAGCTCAGAATCGAACGTGCCATGAGCTGGTTCTTCCCTGTATCATCCCCAGCACTCCTCCAGGAAGGATGGACTCGAAGCACTCCAGATTATATTCTGCTCAGCAGGATCCCAATTTCAAAATGCAGCATTGCTAAGAGGTTTCCCCCCTGGTTTTACTGCACCCAAGACAAATTACACTAGATTAGCTGGAAGCTAATGCTTTCAGACTCAACTGAGCCAGGAAGTTTTTAAGCAGCTGGAGACAGTTGCTGTCCCTATTCTGGGCTAAGGAGTGCCTGCACAGCAGCCAAATAGCTGCCACTGTAATGCAAGTATGTGCACCAAGACCAGATATTTGCTATGTAAGAAACCAGCATCCTGGACCACAGTATGGCACAACCCATGCCACTGCCACTGGACAAGGGAGTGGGGAGGAGAAAACAATTAAAGCATTAAGGGCACCTGTCCACACACTACAAAGAAACAAGGGGGCAATTTATGTGCCAACCTCTGGAAAGGTAGAAACACTTCATCATCTGGGTACTATGGTTACTACCCACGCTGTGCCAGCCCTGCCAGTAATTGGCAATTAGCTCAGACTTAGCATGGCCTGGAAGGTACCAGCATTAGGTATCTCTAGGATAGAAGATGATCATCAGGGCTCCAACTTTGCTTCTAAACCACTGCAGGTGGACTCCAACCTTGCTCCTACAACCTGTAACAGAACCATTTGGTGGGGGAGGGGGGAAGGCAGAAACAAAAACAAGCACATTTTGCTCTCTCAAGACAGCAAGTTTTTAGAAAAAAAAAAAAAAAAAAAATCGAGGTTTGTGAATAGGACAGCCTGTTCTATTACTAAAACTTCAATATTACTACTACAGTTTAAATTTCAGACAATCACACCATGGAACAAACAGCTTTCCCAGTCAGAGAGGCCTAATAGCAAATGTTAACAAGTATCACAGCAAGCATCAGTGTATGCGGTGCTGAATCATCACTAACCTAGCCCTCAAAAGCTGAAAGGAAAAGTTTTGCCAATACTCCTGCAAGCAGGTACTAGAGCACTCAAGCAGCTCATTTTCCCTGCAAGATCTTCCTGCACTGCCTAAGAGGTTTCATCCGAAAGCATCTCCCCAAACCTTAAGACAGCTGCAGTACTGCAGACCAAGAGAACCACTGGGCTCTTTCCAGAAGCAAGAGCAGGAATTTCATAGAAGACACTGGTGTACCAGCTATATTGCTGTGCCAAGTCTCAAGCCATGTTTGGCACCAGGACCAGTGCCCACTGTGTACGCGTTTTATGGTTCAGTGTGAGGAAGCCACGACAACAGAAGGCAAGTGCACAAAGCGAGCAGTGTATCACATTTGAAATAAGCTGCCAAGTATACCCCATGGATGGTTTTCATTACAGCTGGCAGTTGAGCCTCCTGTTCTGGGTGGCCATCTTCATCTACAGGGATTCGGTTTCTACTCTTTTGCCTATCAGAAGGAACAGCTGAGCAGATCCTTAGACCTTCAGCTTTCAGCTGAAACTAGAAACTCATCTAGTGGTTTTCTAAAAGACTCCTACCATCTTACACAGCATTGTGTCAGTAAAACTACTACCTGCATGGCTGCATACCACAAAAAAACCAAACCAGCAAGCACTGGCTGTAGCTACCCTCAACTCGGCAGACAAGAGCAATCCCAACCAGAACTCTGAGGAGGAACAGTCACTCAACCTGTCTCCTGGAATTTAGGATATGCACTGGCAAGGGAGAGCATTAATTTAACAGACATGCTATATAAATAGCAGTTAGGCCTATCCTGTGGTATCAGAGGAGACTTGACGAATAGCAGCTGAGCTGTAGTTGTTCCACAATGAAACATTTTACACTAATAGCACACTGTGTAACATGCAGATACAGAGGCAAGGAAGGTCAGACATTCTCTATGATTCAAAATGAGCTTATTTTTACAGGATGCTAGCTTCATGAGTGTCTTGCTTTCCCCAGGAACCAAGCGCAGCATGAGGCCTATATGCTACTGCTAGAGACTGACAGGAGTGTGGAGCAGAGAGCTTTCAGATAATCTGATTTTAACCACATACCACAGCTAGGAAGCTTTCTATGAAATAACTGTTGCCACATACTGCTTCAAGCAGTTACCTTCCCAAGGTAACATTTGTTGGCCTCCATCCAAGAGGACTGCGGATTACTGGGCAGGCACCTCATGCACCAAGGAGCACAAGCTGCCTGAATAGCCAATACTACTGAAGTTACACAATGGCTAGACCAGTTCCATCACTGACACATCCACAGCCAGCTGCAAGACTGATGCAGTCTACGTAATCCAAGGCAGAACTTTGCCAGGCACATACCACAGGTCCAAGAGAAGAGCACTGCTTTCAAGAAACAACCACATAGTGCTGCTGGCACATGATACTTCAGTGAAGGACTAAGCTGAGAGCACAGTCCACACAGGCAGTGATGTAAGTAAAGAATATTCGAGGGTTTTTTGATCCTGTATCTGAGCAGAGATGTTGAACAAAGTGCTGTAAAAAGTAAGTATCCTTTGGTATAGGCAAGTACAAAACTGCTGGTTTGGGTTCTGTTACAAAACACCGGCCATTAGACATTCCCTATTCATATAAGCCCTGTATGCAACAGCATTGACCTTGCCATAGGGAAGTTCTACGCAGATGCTCTTACAAATTATGAATTATGGCTGTGAAGTAAAGAAATGGGTCATAGCTGTGCCCTTCAAAGACTTAATATCTTTTAATAAGACAAAGCCTTCATCAAATAGGAAGTGGCTCAAGTCCATTTCAGATGCCAAATCTAGAGAGATGACAACAGATGCAAAAGCTACATAACTTTTCCTGGAAATCCTGTCAGCCTGCTAGGAAAGAGCCAAGACAATCTTAAGAGTCTAGGATCCCTTCAGTGCTTCAGAGGCAACGTTATCTGGAAGCTTACCCAAAGACTGCATTGCTTGAGAACATAGTTGAATGCTTTGCAACAAACACAGCCAACATGCCTCAATCTAATTGCTGCTTGAGAAGTAACAGTTTCTTGTAATGTCTCCGTCAGAAATAGATGAAATCCCACTCCCCGTTCAGATGATGGGCTCAAAGCACAGCTCGAGTAGGAGACAAGTACTGCACAGATACCTAGACAGAGCACACACCACCAGTTAGCTGACAATAGGACCTACCATTAGCTCCTTCGACATTTAATGTAAAGTTGAGCTGAAAGCCATCCTGTTGCAGTACTTTTTACAGCATTGTTTCAGCAAGAACCTCACAAGCCCCACTTCAGAGTCGGCACTTCACCACAGCATACACCAGAACCCTGGATCATCTACTAAAAGGAGACATCAATACAAGGTGTTCCTCAAAGGTTTCCAGGTCATCAAAAGAAGGGTATAAAGATATGGAAGAGACCAGTTCCCAAGCAAAAATAAGGCAGAGATGACCTCTCTGGATCCAGTATTGCCTCATAAGCACAGAAAAAGCACAAGATGGGGGCAGGGTGGATATGAAGGGAAGATCACAGAGCCAGGAGACCAAGTCATTCTTTCCTCAAGAGTACTTTTCAGCATAAGCATTAATTGGAGCAAGCCTTCCTCCCCAAGTCAAAGAAACATGCCAGATAGCAAATTCCCCTGTCAATCGTTGAATGCCACCCCTGTCCTGGACAAAGGAAAAATCACCTGGCTGCACAGCATGAGACCATGCAGCTACTGCCACCATGGCTCACACAATGCCAAGCTCTTGAGCTGTAGTTCTGTCCCAGAGCCCTAGACAGGAATATTCTATCACACCTGCTAGCATTACAAGAAAATGATATATAAAAAGCACTCCATGTAACCAGAAACAGCCTGAACACAGACATTACGACTGTCCTGAAGAGGTGTTCTGCCCTCTTACCCTAACCCACTGACCTTCTCAAAGAGGAAAAGCCCCCAGATGCCAAGCAAGCTTACTGACTGCAAGTTAGAGTGAAGCACCAAGCCAGAACCCACTCTGGAAAAAGAGAAGTGAGCCTGGTCTCCTCAGTGCACCCCCGGCTTCAGCAGCAAGGGAAAATTTCCCACAGGGAGGCAGCAGATGGCTGCTTCAGCAAAGGAACAGAGGCAAGACTGGCTAGCGTCTCACCAAGGGTCAGGCAAGGTAGTGCTTTCCCCCTCTCAGCAGTCGCTGGCCTGCTGCCAGGATCTGCCTCCTGAGCTCACCATGCATCACTCCCCAGGGACAGAAAAGAGGTGAAAGAAGAATCAGATCTCTAGAAAGACGACACAGACCTCTATTTCTCCATGTAGCAGAGAATTTGACTGGGTATCATGTGTCCAAAGGCTGCATATGTAGCAGGTAACACAGTGAGCCCTTGCCCATCGGTCCACCATGCACCACCTGCACAGAGGTCAATGTAAGCAGCTCCATGCCCCGAGCTTCCTCCTGTCCCCAACTACAGCCAGCTCTGACACTGAAGCTGCTGCTCAGGCAACTGCCAGCAGTGAGATCCCAAATCAGCTCTGCAGCTCCAGGAGCAGATCCTGACTTCATCCCATATTGCCAAAGAGCATTGAATCAGCATGAGTGGATACTGCACACCCCACAAGGAAGGTGAATCAATGCCACTCTGAAATCCTTGGATCAAAGGCAACACATCACAAAACATAATTGCGTAGGCATGTTTTGAATAGGCTTTATTGGCTGCATCTGACCTCATGCAGAAAGCCCGGATGCCCAATTACTGGTAAGTGGAACAGACATTTCTGCACTTCAGACATTTGTGACTCACTGGGAGGCTCAGTTTTGCCACATTTTCCCTGCTCTCCCTCCTCCCTCTCCAATTATTAATGCTCCATGTTTAAAAGACTTGTTGCATTATGCTAATGGGCCAATTTGGTACAAGATGTACACAGAGGGACTGAAGCAACAAATCCAGATTTGCTTGTTAAGATGTTAATGCCTCAGAGCTACATGGGAATAGGGAACTAACAGCATGGGAGGGGGAATCCAGTTGCCACAAAGTCAAAAAAGTCTGTCCTCTTTTGAGGTGCTCATTCCCATCTTCTACCACATCATTTGTCTTCAGCAGTCAGGGTCTCATTCATTAGCTCTGTGTGAATGATGATCTGTGTATGAATCACACTGTTCACTAATGATTCATGCAGTTGTAAAAGAGGGTATCAGGCTGCCGA
Source organism: Scopus umbretta (assembly GCA_013400535.1). Lineage (NCBI taxonomy): Eukaryota > Metazoa > Chordata > Aves > Pelecaniformes > Scopidae > Scopus > Scopus umbretta. The sequence goes on along the minus strand of VZTL01006750.1, from coordinate 34,412 downwards.
ACTACCAAAGGCTATAAAACACTTACTAGAGTGCTTGTCTGACACTTAACCATTTTCGCAGATCAGGTCATTTTCTTCCACTTGCTAGCATGTACTCTCAAAACAGCAATTCCTAATTGTTGCTATAATTCACAAGGAACAGGTAGAACAGGCAGATGAGAAAGCCCAGGAAATGTTTTACAGCAATTAGACACAGGCAACCAGCAGGGTGTCAACAACCCTTTGGACACTCGTCCCTGCTCTAGCTGCCTTCTCACCTGGCACAGGGAGAGGGCAGCTTTCTCAGACCACCCACCCTCGACACCATCAAAACACAAGCTCTCTTAAGAGACACTTCCTTAGTCCTGGGAGGTCTGATCAGCCCCGCTCACATGAAATCCATACTCAGCTTTTAACCTCAGCACTATGGAGACTGGCAGCCTGAAGTGACTCAAACAGTCAAAGCAGGGAAACAGCGTGCAAGCAGCTGCAGCACATCCTGTGTGATTACCTGCCACAGAGCCCTCAGGTATCACTTCTGCCCTGGACTACTTCTATTCCAGCCTCTCTGCAAGTGTCTCTTCCTTCTCCTCACACTACCACAAGCAAAAGGCAGTGTTAATATTATAGCCTTTACCTCTAACAGAAACATGACCTGCTTTAGAAACTACCCTTAAGACAAGTGGGCTGAGAAAGCACTACTTCAAGGAAGCAATTCAGCTTAGGTAAGAGCTTAAATCATAACCTCTTCCCTAAACACTCCACACTTTAATGATGGATCATAAAGCCAAAGCAGAAAAGTTATTGTCAGTCAAGACAAATTCCACATGCCACCCCGCAGATGCTACTCTTCCAGTCCTTACCCCACTCATCTGTTTCACATTCTCCAGAAAGACAGCCATTTACCCCAAGGCTGGCCCAGCCCAGATTCCAGCAGAAGCAAAAGACTTTTAGCAAAGGTAGGTCCACTAGAGACATCAGTTTGCTGTGGAGAGATCCTCAAGGCTAACCCATGACTGGCACTAGCATGACATAGCAGTGCTGCAACCTAATTAACACAGCACAAGTTGGAATGCAAAGTACTACCCTACCACAGCACTGCCCTTCGAAGATTGACCAGCTCACCCAGGCCCAGTTCAAGGTCTCCATCATACTCTATGTCCTAAGGTGAAAGCTTCAGCTCTGCAGAAACAGATCCCGTATCAACGGTTTAACTGTTTTCCAGAGCCCAGACTCAAGGCACAGCCACAACAACAAACAGATCCTGATAAAGAAGGTAGGGAAAGAGATCTGCTGCCAGCCTGGGGGCAAGGGAGGGAGCCTCTGAACCAACACATCTCTGGCAGCATGGCAAGAAACCAGTCACAGTGATGAAAGACCACGCCAAATCCTCCTCCTGATGTATGACATCACTTAAAGACAAGACAGTTATAATGGTACTTGCCTAAACATGGTGGTATTGTAACAATCATATAAGATACAGTACACCACTATATATGGTGTACTGTATCTTGTATGCATACATGGTGCAGTAGAGGAATTCACACTGAAGTTAAGAATCAACTATTCTAGCACATTCAACTATTCAACAGTTATTCCAGAACAGTTGTAGCTTCAGCGCAACAAAGCTGTACAGCACCTGCTATCAGCAGAACAAGCCACCTATAGTCAAGTGCTGCAGATGCTCCCAGGAGTGACTGAGTATTTGCACTGCCTAATTCAGGAGAGAAATACAGCTTGTCAATGTAGCACAATATAACCCCAGTACCACCAGTTTCCTGGCACTTTGTTCAAAAGAAATCAGGAACAAGGCAAACCTGTACAGGACGTCTACTTGCAATTGACCCCACTTATTCCCTAAATGCTGCAGCAGTGCTAGCTGCTGGGATGCATTCACAGCTGCAGCGTTAACTCACAAGAAGGTGTGCTTTCAGGTCACTTTTGGAAAGGCCCACCATGTTAACAGTAGAATAGGCCAAGACTATCTTGTTCTCCAGAACTACCAGGTTGTCCAAACAGGTCTCAGCCTTGCCAACTTGCCTGGTCACAAAAGTGGCATCATCCCAGGACATGGTGCAAAGGTGCACAGCCTACCACCCACCTTCTCCCAAGCAGTCTCTGATCCCTGTTGCACAAGGCCAGGAAACAGCAGCAGCTTTAGGATAATTCCAAAGCTGGGCCATTCTGTCAGTTCCAGCAAGGCTCCAGATGGACTGCAGGAGAACCCAGCTGCAAAAGATGCTTTCTGCAACACCAGCTGGGCAAATCATTTATGTCTAAGTGACAGGTCAGCTTGTCCTCCCTCAAACAGAACTAGTATATGTTTCACTCTGCAGGAATTCCCACACATTTTCAGGCCTCTGTCCTTCCTGGTGACTTTTTATTTGTCTCACATTTGATTTTTCCCATATAGCAGATAGAAGTCTCAACTGGGCAGAATCCAAATCCTAGCAGGAAATTGCATCGCTTTGCTTTCCCATGGCTCTGGTAAGACTTGCCCTTCTCTTGACATTTCTCCATTCTCCTGCCTCGATACATTTCTTCCAGTTACAACCAGAATAAGTTACCTGTTCAGACTTAGTTTCTGCATTTGCTCAGACACCTGCATATACCCTGTTTCCCCCACCTTCCACATTACTTAATTTGGAAAAGCGCTCTTCAACACACTGTTTGCCAACCTCAGTTGTGCTTGCAGACAGAGCCTTCAAAGACACCATTCTCTTTGCCTCCTCTTTCCCTGTTTCAGTAAAATAACTTATAAGGGCTACTGCTCTGAACAGAAGTCCAGCCCTGTCTTTAAGTTCAAGGCAGGAGAGAAGTCTCAAGGACCAGGTTCCTGAAGATTTTACCATTATAACACAGCTTCACACCCTGCATCAGCACCCACTGCGCTCTTACTCAGGGTCAGAAAGTCCATCTGCGCAGCAGGGGTGTTAGTAAACCATTTCTGAGCAGAGCTGCATGCAAGAAGAAAGCCCTCATTTCTAAGACTTTGAGAAGTTATGCAAATGCAATTCAGATGTGACATCTCAGGCCGAAGCCTGCAAGGAGACTGCTAGTTGTTACTGATATTTGATTTTGCCAAGCATTTACAGCTTAGATTAGCAGAAAAAAATGACCATAGCTCTGCTAACTATTCAGAACTGCAAAGACCAAAGGAACAAAGAGTGATTGTCAGTTTAACACTGACACTGGCAAACTGCATGAAGCAATGGCAGAAAAGCCCTGAGAGAGAGGATAAGAAGAAAACATAGTGGCTAATACCGCTTCAACTTGAGCTGCTGCAACATCCACATGCAAAGACATGGCTGCAGTTTCTGGGGGGCATAGTCTTTCACCGAGACTCTAGTTTTACAAAAACTAACTGTGGACTGCAAGCAGAATCCCTTTGTAAGGGAGGAACAGAGATGCTTGATTAAAGTCTGAGCACTCCAAGCTACTGGAGATGAATGACAAGGCTAGATTTCTCAGAATGGCATAACTTGTTCATCACCAGCCTTCTACCCTCATCATCTTCTGGCTAGAAAGGTTAATTGCCTGTAGCACAGCACCCGGGCCTCATTTGCTCTCACTCAAACATATCCTGCAGATACCAGCTACTCCCCCTTCCCTTCTCACCAAATCAGAAAGATCAACACATTATTTGTACAGTATCAGACAGTTTGCAACTCAACTTTGGAAGAGCTAGGACAAGATAACAGACACTTCTGTTTTAGAAAGCAAGATAAAGATAAAAGCTCCTTCTACTCCCTGCCAGCTGAGATAGGGTTTTGGGGTGGGTTTGGGGGATTTAAAAATTATTTTTCATTGTTTTGATTTATCAGATTCTTGCTATCCAGAGATCAGTAAGAAAGCCAGCTTTCTGAAGCAGGGCTGGTAAAGTAACAGAGGACTTTCTTGCTAGGATGTTACCTTAAAGTTTGAGAAGCAGTCTTACCCTTGCTGGCTGCTAGCTGATCAGCTTCTAGTGAAGCTGAAGCTCTACTCTGCTCCCTTGGTTTTCTGACCAAGTACTGCCACTTTCTGCATCTATCCCAGACACGACAAAAGCATTGCCTTGCTCTTATGCTCACTTAACATTTTGATAACACCCTGAAGATTTCATTGAAATTTTACAAAAATAGCTGGATTACAGCAGAGGTGTCCCAAGCATCACATGCAATTTGAATATCTAGCTCCAGCTTCCTTCATTTCCCATCCCTTTGAACCACTGCAAGAACAACCAGCACATGAAACTGGGACGCTGCTGCTGGGTCACTATTAGGAGCACATGAGTAATGGAAGGTGGAGACATCAAGGAGTCCCTGGCCCTCCACATCACCCTATTTAAAGGCTTTGCCCCCTAACCCACCCCAGAACAGGTCTTCCTACTTCACAGGAAGAGGAAGCGACTCTCCCAAAGGCCGGAAAAGCCCGTTTCACTGCCTCACACCTCTTGTGCCAGGGAGCCCAATGCTTCTGGTGGCAAAAGTTGCAGCATCTCTTCCACTTACTGGACCCAAACAGACTAGGACAACTTTAGCTAGGGCTCCCTGGAAGCACAACATGCATTTACACATAACCAGCATAACCTTGGTTGTAAAAGGATTGCTAGCATCAGCAGCCTTCATCAGGTGGCAGTTTAGCATCTAGCACACATGTTAAATGGAGGAACAGTAGTATCATGACATCTAGGAGATATGCTAGATCCAGAGGGCTCAGCTAAAGCTTCTGCATGCATTTTATAGCACTTGCAGCATCTTTACCATGAAGTAGAGATGTGGCAGGGATCACTGATGGGGAAGAGGGAAGACACCTGGGCTGTGGCCCCAAGAAGCTGTTATCCCTAACAGCCACCCACTCCAAGCTAGTCCTTCAGCCTCACCTCTCCCAGGAGCTCTCCAATACCAGCTTTAATCTTGTTCTTTGCAACATTCGTCTATTCCAAACAACATGAGAGCTACCTCTAAAGGCAGACATGCTTACGCTACTGCATTTTGAATCAGGGAGAGCCAAAATGCTAACGGTACATTTCCAAAACATACCCCAGCCTCCCTCAGCGCTGTTACAGGGACCTATAGCTGTTTTCACAGGCAGCAATGAGTGTCCATAGCTCCCCAAGCCCTTTCAGCTTCATGGCAGAATTCATTTACACACTCCTGTGCTTGCTCCCCACAAGTACAACGCGTGCTGTCAACACCATGCGAAGGCACAGCTGAATGATCAACTTTGGCAGTCAAAGTCCACTCTGCTGTAGGGAAGGAAAACCCTGGCTCCACACTTTCTTTTCCCACACACCCATCCCTTGCACAGCTACATCGTAAATTAGATTTAAAAAGTTTAGGGAGACCTGTGGCTTGAGTTCGCCTCTCCTTTCCCCTCCTGCCTGAGCCAGTTTTCAGCTCAATGATTCCCCTGGCCTAGTCTACACACAAGAACAAATGCCAGCACTAAGGAAAGAACAAGACAGCGTCTCAGCTTATGCGAGCTGTCCAAAGGCAACCTGCCCTTTAGGTGGCCATAGTACGATGCCAGCAGTGCCCCAGCTACAGTAACACTGCTTCAGATGAGCCTATGGAATCTGGAGCCACAAGGATGGCTGACAAGTCACCCTTCATTTTTATTTTACTGCATTATATACCGAGACACACGCTTTCTTTGCTATTTTACAGCTCTAGTACCTGTAGTTCTCACAATTACTCAAGCCTGAGTGGCTTCCCAACCCATGAAACAAGTCATTGCTGAGTTACCCACAGAAACAGGCACCATGTCATCTCTGGCATAGGATAGGCTGTAAGAACATCCAGCAATTTTACTTCTGGTGGGAAAGAAGAAGTGCAAGGATTATATAAGTGGGATTAAAGACTTTAAATTTAACGCTGTCCAAACTTCGGAAGACCTAGCTTTCTGGGAAACAGAGCTAAGCGCTTTCACTGGAAGGTGAAGGGGTGAGAAAGATCAAGTAAGTGGCAGTAAGAGAAGTAATAAAGTAGCCACTGCCTCAGCCCCTGCCTCCCTGCCCTTACCCTCCTGCTTTCCCAGAGCCAGCTGGTCCCTTGGGAGGAGCCATCTACTTCCCCGGTGCCAGCTGGCACAGGGCAGCCAGGGGGCACGACGAGGCCGGACGAGATGTGGAGCTCCGCAGCCAGCACGGGCCCCGTGTCCGCTCTCCTCCGCCCAGCACAGCGGGGCCGGGACAGACACCTGTGACGCCCCCGCCGAGGCAGCCGGAGAGAACTCGCCCGCTTGGGAAGGTGGGGGGGGGCAAAACCAGCTGACGAGCCGTGACCAGGCCGAGGCCAGCGGGGAGCTTAGCAGCAGGCGCTGCCCTTTTCCCGTGCGGGAAACACGGTTACGCTGCTTCTCTGCGACTAAGCCTTCCCCGGTGTCCCGGGGGGCACGCGGCCCTCCCGGCCCCATTCGCCGGGCCCCACGCCGGCTTTTCTCTCCAAGCCCAAGCCCCTGAGCGGCTGCCGGGACCCGTCCGCTTCACCACGCGGCGAGACAAAAGGGCACCGGGGCCCGGGAAGGGGCCGCCGGGCCGGGGCTGCGCCTCGCCCTCCCCTCGCCACCGCGGCGGCAGGCCCGGGGCCGGTCAGCAGCCCCCTCGCTCCGGTTCCCGCTCCGGCCAGGACCACCTCCCCGCTC
>VZTL01006750.1:16087-27655 GCA_013400535.1 Scopus umbretta | reverse complement strand
TCAGGGTCTGTGTCAGCCCCCGGGCGGTGCCACCCCTCGGGGCCGCCTGGGTCCCGCCGGGCGCCGTGCCGCTCTCTGCGCCCCCTTCCCCGGCCCGCTGGCAGCCCACCCAGGCGGGGGGCAGAGCGTGTCCCCGGCCCCCGCGCCCCGAGCAGCGCCCGCCGTTGCCGCTCTCGGGGGGCTGCGGCCACCGCCTCACAGTCAGGGCCTTCCTCGCCCTCCCGCTGTGCCCCGTCCCTGCGGCAGCCGCTGCCCCGCGGCACGGCCAAAGCCCGCAGCCTGCGGTTCGGAAAAGCCCGGTCCCTCCTGGCCCGCGGTCATCGACATTTGGAGGAAGCCAAGCGGGGCAGGAGGCACGAGGAAAGGAGATGGGGGAACATGGAAGCATTTTATGGAGCCACGTGTTTATCTCGCATTTCTCCTTTCCCTGGAAACGTCACCTTTCTGCTGTCCTTAGCGGTGACGGTGGTTGGGGCCCGGGGTGGCCGAGGGCAGGAGCGACGCGAGATGCCTGCAGAGGTCTCAGCCGTGCGCTCAGGGTGCTGCTCTGAAGGCACCGATGAAAGGGCGAATGTCCAGGGAAGGGCAGTGAGACTGGCCGGAGGTTTAGGAGGGGCTGGGGAAACAGTGCCCAGATAGCCCAGGGTGGAGGCGGTGGTTGCCGGCTGGGGGAATTGTGCCCCTGCAGCCCTGTCCTGCACGGGGAAGATAAAGCACTGGGCTGCCTGGCACCCCTGGGCAAGGGGTGAGGGCCTCCCTGCCCCACGGCATGGCCGCAGCCTCGCCTCGCCCTGCAGCCCTGCTTGGCCGGGGGCATCCTCCTGCAGAACCCCCCCCTGGATCCCAGGCAAGCGGGGGCTTAGAAAAAACCACCCCCAGGACACCCCCAGGACAGCAGTGGCTGGGCTCAGGATTCCCTCCGTGGGTCCCCTCTGTGCTCCTGCAGTGCCTGTGGGCCAGGGCTTCTCGTATTAACACATTATTTGAGGTGATTTGACCTGGCAGTCCCTGGCTCTCGGAGAGCACATAGCAGTGACGAGCCGGCAAGCCCACACTTGTGCCACTGCTCGCGTGGACAGTGGGGCTGTGGGCAGCCGATCCAACGCTGCATGTCTGAGCACGTGTCCAAGAACCGCATCTAAACATAACTGCAGCCTCAGTGCCTGGGTTTGCAAACCCACAACCTGCCTTTTTTGCCCTGAAGACACTGGCCAGTGGGTTTGCTCCCACGGGAATGCCACAGCCTGGGGAGCACCTGCTGGCTCTGCCTCTGGAACAGCCCAAAATAGGACCGCCAGGAAACATAGTGATGAAATGACACTGAAGCCATTTACTTGGTTCTTTTATTAAGTGTTAGGAGAGGGGCTGCTTCCCTGCTGCCCTCCCTGGGGGGTGATGCTCTCTTGGTGATGCTGAGCAGGCACCAACAGGTGGATGCTGGGGGGGGTTCATGGCCGTGGTGTCCCTCCAGCCCCAATCTGCCTCCCTGGGACAGCCCAGCTCTGGCATTTGCCATCAGCCTGGCGATTGCCCCTACCCTTCCCTGGGGGCAGCCTGGCCTCCGTGCTGTGCAGTGCCATGCCATGCCACGGGTGGATCGTGCTCCCAGGACAGCAAGCGCTGCCGTAGCCCAACCCCGCTGCAGCCTTCTCTCCCTCCCGCACTGCCTCTTGGCGTCCCAGCCCAGCGGTAACGTGCCACTTGAAGCCCTGCCGGGAGCTGGGTTTTTCTATCAACAGGGTCATGCTGGGGAGACACTGTGAATTTCTGAACTACTTGGTTGGATTTAAAGTCCCATTTTTCTTCTGGGGCTGAGCAAGTATCAACTTCTACCCTTACAGGTGTTTTTTTCCACGTGCATCTGGTCCCACACGGCCTGTTATAATCCTCCTCGAAACAGGAGGATTATGCTTGGCTTTAGGAGGTGATCTGCTGAGATGGAAGTTTCTGTGCCTGATATGACAGGGATGGTGTACACAGATGGACAGGTGGACAACTTACCCCGTGCTTCCCTGGCAATCCTGCCCTTCCAATTCAATCCAGGGACTCTACTCCAAAAAGCACCTGCTGAGTACCCCAGTTACCACCTCTCAGCCTGATACACCACTTTGCCATGGCACTTTCTGCTCCAGCCTTCCCGACACGACAGACGCTGCCATCAGTTCACCCCGCAGCTCTCCCACCGGCTGGCTGACACAGATGCTGAGCAGTGCCTGTCTCTGACTGCCGCCACAGCTCCGCAGGAGTGAGGAGGAAGCTGAGAGCAGTGACGGGGGCAGAGCCACTGAATTAGAGAGAACTTTCTCAATATACTGCTGCACTATTTAAACACGTGTTTTAAAAAGGAGCCATGCCTTCACAGCACACTGGCAGTCACTGTCTTGTGGAGAAGGGCGAGCGACTCCATCTCACTTTCCTCCTGCAATCCCCAAGGAAGCCAAGCATCTCCTCCCTGTACAGGCAACCTAGCAGGTCCCTGTCCTCACCAGGCATGGTCCCCAAACACAGCAGGCTGTGGCTGTCCTGAGCTGGGGGAAAATGCTTTTAGGAAAGGAAAAGAAGCCACTGCAGGCAAGTGGAGATACCCTGCACCTAGTGGAAATCTCAGCCTTCTCTCCCCTGTGAAAGTCAGGCAGGAACTGTGATGCTGGAATCTACTATCCCAGTCCTGTTTGTGTTACTGAGCGCTGGTTATTTTAAGGCAGTCTGACTCGCAGAGCCCAAGGAGGCTGTGCCTTGCACTGACCTGCTCCCACCGCAGAGGATGCACAGCGGGTGGAAGCATGCAGTACAAATATCACTCAGTCACCTTTTTTTCTCAAAGAACAGGTCCAAAACTTTTCTTGTATATTCCAGAGCTGTGGCACTGATGGAGCTACAAGCTTCCTAAGATAAGCATCAGCCTATATGGAAAACAACAGCAGACAATGAACCCCAAATATCCTTTCTCCCCACGCTGACAGACACCTCCTCAAGCAGCAGGACAGCAGCAGTTAACTCCTCAGGACAGGAGTCGCTCTTTTTCACGAGAGGTAACAGCCCAATTGCTGCATCTCCTTCCTTCCTGTCAGTTTTTCACAGCAGAAACAGTTCTCAGCATGACACACAATCACGTGATTTCACTTTTTGCTCCATGATTCAATAATTTAGTTTATAAAGGAGGAGCTAAGAACAGTGCATTAAAAAATAAAGAACATCTACAAAAGAGGGCTTTAAACTGTGACAGGAAAAATAATTCATTCAAGAAGTAAAGGCCAACCCCGATCAATGATTCAGGACCCTGGAGGCTGTGAGATGATGATCCATTGCCTTTGCCTTGATGGTACTACAAGCCCACAACAGAGGTAAGAGTGTGCGAGTGGCAGCCCCGAGGCAGCAGCATTGTCCTGGGCTGTCCCTGGCTCTGCTGCAGGAACATGTAGCTGCAGTTTCAAGGAGGCAGCAGGAAAAGCTTCCACAGCAGGTAGTTTTTAAACTGTTTCACTTAAGGACGTTTCCTTTCAGCACCTGAAATACCCAACTTGCTTTGCTGGAGAATTCCTCCTTTTTTTGATACTGTAGTTTTATACAGGGGATCACTTTTGATGGGAGCAGCAGCAGAAGGAAATTCAGGACAGAAGTCACATGCAATCGAGTTTTGTAAAGGAGATCATTCCCAGGAGATGTACAGCCAAGTGCTCCCTGCCATTACCAAACCCACGTATAGGACAGGAGCAGGGTTACGCTGTGACAGAACGAAACACGTCATTTCACATATAAGACACACACAGTTGCAGACCTAGACAGCACAAGCAGCTCTTGGGAGCAGCAGTTGCTGTGAACATGCACATCCTTAGCCACACACATTCCTCAGAACTTCCAGGGAACCATGCTGGTCACACAATTTAAGTACGTATCAGCCTGCCTGGGAGAAATAAAATCCCTGCCACTTAAAAAAACCCAACAGAACAGGACCTGGACCCATGCACAACTAATCTGTAACCACTTGGGCCACTTGTGAAAGACCTATGTACACAGAACCAGCCAGATGAAAGCCCCACAAGCTGGCCTGCTGCACTGTACTCCACTCTCCTCCCCGTAAACAGCCACAGCTGTTTACAGCTCTAGTCAGAGCCCCCGCTGAAAGCAAAGCACTGAATTTTGGGCTGGAACTCCTCAGTGCACCTGAAGCCAGGCAGCTTAACACTCCAAATTGCTGTTAAGACAGCCCCTGCACACCTGCCTCCCCCACCATGGCACACCAAGCATGCTGCAGGCTGGGTACATAAGGCATTGCCTATCTCCTCCTATGGCTGCACCAGGCCCCTTTCTCACCTTCTTCTATGTCCAGGCCAAAGTGCTTGAAGCTCCCTCTCTCTTTACAGTAAGATCACTCACAACTCCCTAAAGCTTTTCCCCCTGCTTCTGTCCACTTCAGTGGGCTAGGCTGATTTAGTTTAAAGTGGAAGCTGCTTCCAGTCTTTCTTGCTAGGACTGCTGGAGAGCGCTGCCTGAAGCAGTCTTGGTCCCTTCCAGTCCCCAACTTGAAAGGAAAGTTCACAGGATGAAGACTTGTAGCCTTCCCTAACAGCTTCTCCTAATTAGGAGACTGTCTAGAGTGCCAGAAAAAAAAGAATCCTCCCTCCAGACAAGGCAGCTGTGAAGTTTGCTTTTCCTTTCCAGTTGACTACACATAGAGTAACACAGAAGAAAAAGGAGAAACAGATACATATATTGTGGCAAGGAGACACCACCTCCTTGGAAGACTCGGAAGTACGCAACTGCTGCTCTGAGTCTACAGCCCGTTTCAGAAGGTTGAGCCCAAGCACAAAATGCCTGAAGGTGAAGTCCCACTGCTGCTGCATATCACAGCAGGACCTCCTGGCATCTCATCTGAGTGCAGCAGTAATACTCTCAGAAGGATGGACCTTAATCTGACACCAGATACCTTCTTTTTGCATGTGAATGAAACACAAATTCCACAAAGCTGCTGCCACTACAGCTGTCTGACCATTCCGCCCCAGGAGCTCTCACAGGCAGTTAACATGGTCATGTTCTCCATCAAAGGCCAGGATACCAAGAACTTCATGTTGGACACTTTTCTGCTTTTATTTAAAAAAAAAATCCAGAATGGATCCAGTAACAGTTTTATTATCAAGGAAATTGTTTTACCATAAGCAGAGAACAGACACAGGATGGAGCAGAAGGCTCAGACAAGCAAAGTATTTAACTTCCACATAGCCTCTTTTGTGAGAAATAATGTTACAGCTGAAGTTGAAGTAACCCCTCTCCTTGAGAGCGAGGGTACTAACCTAGCTGCAGATCTGAATGTTCTCTGGCAATGTAACCAGCCTTCTTCTCATTGCTGTTCACAGGTCTTACTACCTGCTCACAAGTACTCAGATCCACAAGGAGGGTCCATACAGGTATTATTCTCCCAGTTCCAGCAGGACTTCCATCTCCACCCTTCGATTTAGTGACATGGTTTCCAAACTTTGATATCAGATTTAGTACACCATCGTGTCAAGTATTGGAAATAAATGATCAGCAAGTCCCCAGGTGCCTCAGTCGAATACCACGGGGCCAAACACTTAGAACTTCGTCTGGCATGAATTAACTTTCATCAAGTGACAATTTATCTAGCAGACACATCACTAAGTTTATACATTAAAGAATTTTATATAGAGAATACTGCAAAAACACAGTAAGTCTGAATTCTGCCCATTGCTGCTCAGGAAGGTCCCTTCTCTCCCAAGCGTCAAGAAAATCGACCTCTTCTTCATTCTCTAGTCAAGGCAAGACAGAGACTTCTTACTGCTTCTCTTCCTTCTGATCCCCTGGACTTCCAGAACCCTCTCGTTCAGAGGCCATCTGTGAAAAAGTTGGCTTATTAATTGTAGTAATAGCAAAATGCTTCTCCTAGACATTTTTTTTTTTCCTAGCTAGCTGCTTAGGTTAGTTCTAGACTGAAGAAACCCTTCCCTCAGTGAAAAGGATAGTTGTCCACTGGAGAATGGAAACAATCTTCATCTCTGCATGACTGCCACTAAGAGGGAGGAAATTATTTTCCCATTATTTATGCTTTCCCAGTGGACGTAACAAACTTACATTGCAGCACTGAACATTTTCAGTTTGACAACAGAAAAGCAGCTTTCCGCAGCAAGGAGCGCTTAGCACCACCAAGGTCAGAGTGTGCCACTTCCATCCTAGGAGAATTCCCTAGACAGGTGAAGTACACATCTGCCAGGGCTTGAATGGGTGGGCCTTCTACTGGGAAGGAGATGAAAATCCCAATAGCCTTACTGCTGCAATTTTAGGCAGACTGAACAGGAAGCGCGTTATACAATCATCCTTAAAGTTAAGTCCAGACATTACTTTACTTCTTTAGGCACTCTACACACCTAGGGGAAAGAAGAGCACCTGTCCATGCTCTTCTCTATGCTCCTTATTAAAAGCTTCTAGTAATTTTTCATACAACGCTGTACAGAAATATTAACACACTGCCTGGGAGGCAGGCTACCTACAGCAGGATGGCCAAGATTTCAGGCCTTCACACCACCTGACTTTCTACAGCAAGTGTCACTCAGAGAGCTGCACTGAGACTCCACACTACCTCCAAGCACAGCTCTTACCTAAATGTTTGGTGTCCCGACTCACCCCTCCCCATCCAAGGGCTATAAAATGGAAGTGACCATGAACCTACCTTCTTGTATGCCATTTCAAAGAGTTTCAGGGAAGCCTGCTGCAGGCTGGTTGCTGCCTGCCTGATGTTTTCTCCTGTTTCAGTATCTTTACGAGCCAGAAGTTCCCTCATTTTAGCAATTTCTTCCTTTAATTTGTTGCACTGCAAGTAAGTCAAACAAACATGATGAAATCTTGCACTTCATTCACCGAAAATCTCTTTCCTGTCATTTCACCCACCTACTGGCCACAGCAAAACTACCTTTTTTTGCTAGAAGCCATGAAGTTAAGACTCAAACTGAGCCATATGGTCTGCAGGGACTAGGACTGTGCTCAGTTCCCAATGGGCACCTGTCCACTTCACTAAATGTGCCACAGTTGGCATTAATCGGTCCCCTTGTTTGCCGTCTCAGCAGAGGCGCCAAGGACAGAAAGCCCTGCAGAGACTGAACTGCCCGCCAAGGATGAGAGCTGCTCTCCCTGGCACACCTCACCAGTGAGTCAGTCAACCCGGGAGCCAGGGTAAAGGGAAAAGAAAGCTGGTTTTCATCTATATTTAAGGCATGTCAGAAAGCCAGTGAGTAAGGATGTTCACCACCCTGTTTAATCCCTTTGCTGCACGTGGGAGAAGGAGCAGAGAGGCAAACAAAAGCAATACGGTCTCATCCCAGCCCCTGTAGCCATCTGTCAAACCCTCCACACAGTCTGGCATTTCTCTGTCAGACTGGCACGCTGCTGGAGAGGCAGGCCTGGAGAAGCGAGGTTACTGGGGGACAGCTGTGCTGGCAGCGCCTGCTCAGCAGCGTTCGCAGTCAAAATGTGGGCAGAGTTTTCATTCAGGCCCACAGGAAGGGGAAAGCAACTGACACCTTCCATGTCACACCACCATCTCCACCCAGACAGCACAGGGCTTTTTCCAAGCTCTGCTACCCACTTTCCCTTGGTAATCCCCAAAAGACATTACAGGGAACAACAGTCCTTGCAAGGAACAAGGATTTAGGCTCTGTGCTCCTGTGAGAGAAAACTCCAGCAATCATAATCCCAAACACAGAGTCAGCCAATACTGATCCTAGAGAGAGGAGCTGGGCTGAAAAACAGCATTTAAACTGATCAGAAGCTACTCACCAGTAAACTATAGTCTTGTACCCTCAAATGCCTCATAGAACTCCTAGGAGCCCTTTTATTCTGCTTCTGAGAGTTGTTAACTTGAAGGTTGTGCAATCTGTTTTAAATTTGGCTTTTGAAATTCATAATGCAGAAATTAAACTGTCACTTAGAATGGTATGAAAAGCATTCTTTTGATATTAAATATCCAATCCAAAGAGAGAAGAAAAACTGGAGTTAAGTGAATACAGTAATCTTCATTGCCTCCAGGTTATTGGGTGCTGTGTTTGTACTACCAAGGCTGCTGGGACTGCGCAGCAGCTTTGCCTTTGTCCCTCTGCTAATACATTAGTAGGCACTGTTATCTCTAGCTTTTGAGCAAAACTCTCCTCTCACACAGGCCACAGTACAGTTCTTATCAAATCACAGCAAGGCCAAGTCAAGGGCGTAATTCATGCAGAAACCTTTCATTAACAGCTTCCCAGGCTCTTAGACCTTCAGGGACACCTAACTCACACTTTGAAGTAGGATATTTGCTATTATCCAAGCCATGTTCTTCTAAGTATGTCCTTACATCCTCCTATCACCCATTCCCAGCCCACACATCATGTGCAAAATCCAGAAGAGTCCATGACTCTGCCATCTTTCCACAGCATGGAAATACACAGAGTCTGTGCCACTGGCCAGAGCCAGCTATGACTTAAGTGAGAATTTGAGCAAAGATATAGTAAGGAATCTTACCTCCTTTACTGTTACGGGATTAGAAACTACCTACCTCATCTGCTGGCAGCTGATCCTTGAACTCTTCCATCTTAGACTCTGTATCATGGATGATGCCTTCAGCCATGTTTACAGCTTCCACACGTTCCTGGGTAAGAGAGCTTGTAAGGGCCTACTGCATACATCACTGGCACTATTTGTGTAAGTATGAACTAGCAGCTGACATTTCTTTCCCCAAACTGCCGAATTCCATTCTAGTTCCCACCCAGGGTCCTTAATGGTAAGGGGGGGAAGCAGAAATGCAAGCAAACCATCCCTAGATGGATTCTGGCACCAGAAAGCCCAAACAGGCAATCTATGCAAGGCAGTCCTCATGCTTTCACACTCAGCAAATCCCACTTCCCTGGAAGTAGAAGCAATTAATATAGCACTGCTGTTGGCACACTGAAAGAGCTAGCAACTGCAGAGACAGGACAGCTCGCTCTGCTCCTCAGGAAAGCAACAGAACTTTCAGAAAATATTCTTGAGCTTCTTCAGCAACAAGGGCACCAGAGACAACTAAAGTGCTGGGTTGTTTTACCCATGTCCCCTTATTACAAATGTTTTTAGCATCTCAATAGTGGAAAAACCACACTGCGCTAGGTAAGAAATACCACTTCCTAATGTTACTGTCGCAAAGGCAACCAACAGGGGACAGAGTAGGCTGTATGTACAGAGGAGTGGTAGTCCTGCTAAGACATAATTCAGTCCCAGCGTCAACATGAATGGTATCTGGGACACCCGTCCCTCTCCATCTGGAGGAACAGTCAACCTAAACAGGGGTGTGATAATATTCTCAGAAGGCTAACCACTTACAGTGGAAAGCTGATGAAAAATAATTTATTTTCTACAGTATGTCTTCACTCCTTGTAGGATGTCAAAGTTCACAGCAGGATGCTGAGTCCAGGAGAGCGATAACTCTGTTTATGCATTCATGATACTTTCATGGTAGTAAAAGCATGATGAGAAAGATGCAACATGGGGATTTGACAATTACAGTTATGCAGGTCAAGTAAAGAGACAGAGAATTGTTAGTTAAGAAAGCAACCTAGTCACCTTCATCTGGTATGTCACTGGACAGACACGAGTCCTACTTCAGGACTACAACAGGAAAGAACCTATTCAGTGATTAGATACAACATCAAAGTAAGGCAACAGGAAAAGTTTTGAGTGCAGCCTCTTCAAATGCCAGGCTTCCACCTACACTTCATGGCAATAATGCAGTTATTTAAACGGTGGGACTTTCAGGCCAAGGTCTATAAACATTCTCCATCTAACCTACAAATGCTAATAAGCCAATGTTTTGTAGCTTTAGAGCTTTTGAGGCAAGGTGATGCTGCTTCACATGAATTTATTCCGTGCATTCTCTCCTTTAGTCCCTCTTCTGATCACTTCGCTACTGAGGGTGAGACTTACAGTGCTGCCTGAACACCTGAGACAGGTTTCTACAGAGTAGGAGAACACAAAGCAGATAAATTCAGTGTGCCAGTTTCAGCAATCACTAACTATATACTGGTGCTGTATCCCAGAGTAAGGCTTCACTGTGCCTGCTTAAAAAAAAAAATCAATGCTCTATATATAGTAGTGTAATTCATTAGGACTACCCTCACTAAACCAATTAGTTCCAACCATTAATCCTATGAATATCACAGATTCTGTCACTCAACCATGGCAAGTGTCAGTCTTCTCTTGACAAAGTCAGTGAAGCTTTCAAACACCTCCTGATGGCTTCACCTGTGCTGAGGACAAATACTGCGCTCAGATGAGTATAGCATTCAAGATGCCACAGTGAGATTTTAAGCACTATGGAAAGTAACTTCCCACTCACGAAGGAAGAGGCTGAGGTGCAGTTTTGCTTGGCAGGTTTTATAATTTAAGCTTTAAAACAAACTCAAGAGAAAGTAACTTGAGCAACCCTGTACTGCTTCCAGTTAAATGGAACATCATGGTGAAAACCCAGGTATAGTAGGCCAGCTTTAAATAAACAGTCAAGATAACAGACAGGTGGACAGTAAAGAGCATTGATGACAAAAAGCTTAGCTAGAGCTGCAAAGCTGTTTACTCATGAGTAACAGGCAGGTGACTTTGCTTACTGCTGCCTCCATGTCCCAGTAATTCTTCAGGGAGGAATTAAAATGCTAGTCACACAGGGCAAGTTACCCAACCCAAACCCAAGATCTAAAAGCCTCTGCATTTCTTCTTGCATCTTTGGAATGTAAACTGAATATAAGGAAGCAAGCAGATATTTGGGTAACTGCACAAGCAAACAGCTCAAGACTATGCAGACGAGAACCTACAGCTCCTTCAAAGTGTTAATAGCACAGAACAGCAATAACCGGCAGGTACACGACTAGCTGGAAGATACCATAACTATCACATTACCTTTCTTCGCCTGTCTTCCTCTGCATATTTCTCTGCATTCTTCACCATGTTCTCAATTTCATCTTTGCTAAGGCCACCAGAAGACTGGATAACAACTGCATTAGAGAAGAAGTGTTAATAAAGAATGTGCTCTCATTGTTGAGGAAAGGAGGGTACTGCTTCCAAAATCCTCTCAATGGCAGCAGCCTTGCTCAGGGACTCTGCACCTGTGAAGATCCCATGGGCAGTACAGACAGTCTTTAAAGAGGCAGTGATGCTGCTGACAAGATAAAAGCCTGACATCAGTCACTTTAACCATTCTTCAGTTACTCCTCCTCAAAAGTGAATGTGCACACAAAGCCCTAAAACTAAAGGGGCATTCTAGCAGGTAAAAAAAAAAAAAAAAAAATCACAAAACTGAAAAAACCCCCACCAAACCAACAAAACAAAAAAAACCCCAAACCTCAGCAAAAACCCGACCAACCAAAAAAAAAAAAATCCAAACAGAAGGAATTGTTTTACCAGGGCACAGAGACTCCTTCCACTGTTGGAAAGCAGACCAGGCTAGTAGCAAGATAAGAGAACATTCCACCCAGCTCCTCACACCACCCTTAGTAAGTGAACATAGCGCAATTCTATGGGCAGGCTCTTAAAGATTCCCCCCCCCCGCCCCAAAATGACCTC
>VZTL01006750.1:1386-13768 GCA_013400535.1 Scopus umbretta | reverse complement strand
ATATGGCAGGAAGCTCTATTTCATCTGTTCTGGACACACTGACTACCTCTGAGACTACCATATTAAAAGAGTCACAGGCAGTACAGCTTCCTTCAAGAGGATGGCTCTTCCTAGCAACAGCAAGATTGGGCAAAGAGTTGCAACAGTACCAAACTTTGCCAACGCTGACCAGACCAGTTCTGCATAGGGAGCTGGTTAGTCAGCCACACAATGCACATGTGAATTCCTGGAGCACATCTGTTCTCCAGTAAGCAGGGCAGTTCCACAGGCTTTCACAGAAAAGCGGTACTGGGCTAGAAATGGGTAACTCTAGGGACTGCACATTAACGTGGTGCCTGCTCCAAGTCTTGCCTTTGCAACACCAGAGGAAAGGCCCACATTCAGGTTACCTGCTGCACAGGCCTAGTACTACAGGGCTCTCTGCTCTTTGTGCCCAGAACTGGAGAGGGCCCTTCTAGGTGATCAAGCCCTAAAGCTACAGTAGCCCCTGTGCCATATAAGACTGCTCAGAAACTCCGAGATCCATCTTAAACACTAGTTGCTCCCCTGCCACCGAAAGGCTGTCCCAGAATCAGGCTGTGCCTTTAGAGACTGCTTTTTTACCACAAATAGGGTAAGACGTCTTCTGTAAGATGACTCCCCCCCAACACTGCCTTCAGGGGTCAACTGAAATGGAGAAGGCTTTGAACTTCTCAAATAAGGTCAAGTCTAAGGTCACGAATACTGAGTAGCCAACATACCAGTGTGAACTGGCCAAGAAGTTTGTTGTCACTAGCCATCTCTCTCTCCCCCTGGCATACTTTAATCTCCACTTGAGTCTGCCCATCAGCAGCTGTAGAAAACACCTGTAGAAAAGGAACAGAAAGTTACTGGATAGCTAGTAAATCGCAACACATGAATGGATGCAGTTACAAGCTGACTAAACAAGGAAAGGAACAGATCTAAGCTACTCTGAAGAGATAAAGAATCATTAAGTGCTTGTCATTCCCCTGTTCCCCTTACAAAACACTGAGGCACCAAGACTAGCAATAGCCAAGCTCTCTGGCATCTCGTCCTATATGCACTTGAGCACACAAAAACTGGCAATACCGTGCCAGCAACAGGCTCCAGTGACAACCAGCCACATTACCAGAACATTTCCTCCTGAAGCAGCGGGGCTCCTGCCCTGACCCCACATGGCAGAGAGAACAAGCGATATCAGTAAGAGCACACACTAGCAGACCTAGACAAGGCAAAGCGAAAGAAAGGGTCACACCCAAGTCTACTAGGGCCTTACAACACAGGAAAAAAAATAATCCTTTCTGAGGTCTGCTGCCCAAGAAAGGTGGTCTCAAATGGGTGTGGTGCTCAGTTACAGAAGGTCTCCACACAATCCTTCTTCAGAATGATGTGTTGACAGTTACATCACGGCACACACATTGCAATCATGACCAGGCCACAAACATCCTGGGCTATCTTGGCACACGTCACCTCAACTTACCTTGCCTCTTGGGCACACTAATAATCAACAGAGATACTCAGTGGCTGACATTAAATTAGATTTCTACGCTGCTTGTCCTTGCAAGATGAGGAGAAGACAAGACTAGCTACTGGATTCTTTGGGTAGCCTTCTCTGGGCATCTGAAACCACCACAGAAGACCCATCATCTGGAATCAATTTGTACCTGGCTCTTCTTAGTTGGTATGGTAGTATTCCTGTTGATGAGCTTTGTGAAGACACCTCCCAGTGTCTCAATCCCCAAGGAGAGAGGAGTTACATCCAACAGCAGGACATCAGTAACGTCACCAGCTAACACGCCACCTTGAATAGCTGCGCCAATAGCAACGGCTTCATCAGGATTAACTGCTTTGCTAGGAGCACGGCCAAACAAATCCTGTACAGTCTGCTGCACCTGAATGGACAAGAAAGCACAGCTCGTACGCAAAGTGACCCACTGCCTCTCAGTGCTGTGGCCACAAGAAGATGCCACCCATGGCCAAACGCTTCTGTTTTTATGCTCTTGCTGCTAGCTAACCCTGTGGCATGATAGAAATTTTAAGCTTCAGGCTCATGACTGCTCCTTAATTCCCCACCTTCCACATACGCTGTTAAATGCACTCATTTCAGTCTAGGCAACCCCTTCTCTGGAGACTTTCTTACAATCAAATTTGCCAGCTGCAAGTCAAGCTACATGAGACATCAGTCCTTTCCTATAGCCCAGCCATACGCAGAAGGGATCACCCCATGCTTATCAAGCAGGAGTCAAGGACTGCTCCCTGGGAACTTGTACAAGCCAACACTGGGCAGAACACAGCTGTCAAGGACAGTACAGCTGTGGAGGCAGAGCACGGGGAAGGCAAAAAAGATCCAGAGCAGAAGGACAGTTCATCTTGTTTGTGTGTAATAAAGGGAAAAAGAAAAAGCAAATTGTATGAAGGACAGTATTTTCAAACTCTTTATTTAATAGGCTGTTTCAGCAGAGTAGATTTGCTATGTCAGACGGTCTGAGCTATGTTATTAGCTTTTTCACTGCTCTGCCCTTTAGGAAGGATGTGCTCATGATTGTAACAGATTTATTGCTGATGTATCCAGATGGGAATGCAATAAGGTGTCTGCACCACAGCACAGCTCAGTAGTCCACTCCTCCACCTTACAAGAAAAGGGTGTGGGACTGCGCTCCTGCTCACAGCTTCCCCTCCTCCCTGAGTACACCTGTTAGGCACACATCAGCACAGGTGAGCATGATGTACCCGGAAAGCCGTGCTGTAAGCAAATGCCCAACTCCTCTGCACTTAAGCCAAGAGACATTTGCTGGGAGTGTTCATTAGAGAAAGACACTTCATGTATGAGCATATAATTAAGTGCAAGTCTTTCCCTCTGGAGGCATATTTTACAGTACAAAAGAAACATTACTTCTAACCACCCACTGTACATTTCCTGGAGCACTGGCCACGTGAATGCTCCAAAGAAGGCACGTTCCCTCCTAGCAGGGTGAAACGAACAGCACAACTTACACGAGAGAAGGCTCTGTGCTGTGTGCAACATACAGGCACTGATCTCGGAGCCAGAGCTGTAACTACAGGTACTCAGGAAAGCACTGTGTAAGCTCAAAGACACAGATGCTGGGGGTTATAAATAGGGCATAAAAAATAAAAATGATAGTAAAAATAAAAATCAGTATTTTAAGTACTGTCTCCCACCCCCAAAGGAGAGACAGTGTTTCAGGAAGGGCTTCCCCACTTCTTGAAGTGGTTTTCATCATGTTATACGTAGCTAACCACACCATTTTTCCTTTATCCAGCTGGAACAGCAGGGACTTTGGGAAGTTATAGCACAGTTGCTCCACTTGAGCTTTGGCCAGAGCAGCAGCTTCTGTTTATCTCATTGCTCTGGTTCCCCTGCCTGGGTGACCTGCACACCCTAATATCACCTCCAGCCACAAGGCTCATGTAACACTTGGGGAAGAAAAAAAACCCACCACCAAACCCCAAATCAATCCCAAGCAGGGCCATGTACGCACCTACTACCCTAGAAAGGACCTGCAAATCCCAAATCTTAACAGCAAACAAATAGTCCAAACCCGACTTATCCCTATAGAATGAGATTTTGATGATCTCTGTAGAAAAGGACAAGCTGTACCCTTGAAGAGAGCAGCGTACGTACACATTCAGTTCTCATTTCGGAGGAACTAAGCAGCAGTCTGCATTGCTATGAACAAGAACAGTCAATCACCAGCAGACAGCGCCTTATCTGCAAGACTGTGCATGTCATCAGAGCAAGTTTCCAAGTTACTTGCTGGTGCTTATCACCACAGAATACAAGGGCCAGGTATTAGGTAACGAGTGTTTGCAACAGCCAGTTAAATATGCTTGACAGCACCCAGTCTCACACAGCCTGCCCAATTCGCACAACCAGCAGGTAACAGAGCCGTTCTGCTTGTTTAGTTTCTTCACAGCTAACCGCAACTGTTCTACACAGGGGAAGAAATCCACTGGAAGGCAAAGATTTCCAATAGGCTACTGTCATTGAAGCGTACCTCTATTACACACTGAAGTCCATAACAAGAATAAACACCCTGTGTATCTGAACAATGCTGCTGATGTTTGGTCCACATCAGAAAGTCAAGTTGAATTTTCAAGTCCTGATACCTTCCACTTGTCTTTGCAAAGTGCAACTTGGCTACAGCCCCCAGATCCA
Source organism: Scopus umbretta (assembly GCA_013400535.1). Classification (NCBI taxonomy): domain Eukaryota; kingdom Metazoa; phylum Chordata; class Aves; order Pelecaniformes; family Scopidae; genus Scopus; species Scopus umbretta. Next base: position 9,591 of record VZTL01006750.1, on the reverse strand, counting down.
AGCTGAGATAATTAAACAGGATGAGAGAGTCCCTTGCTGCTGTTTTCATGCAATGACTTAACATGCCTGCTCTGCTCCGGGAGGCCTTCAGCTGCTGGAGCTTTGCAGTTATCAGACTCCCAACTCGTCCATTACAGATCACCCTTAACAGTAAGCGCCAGCGAGCTGTGCCAGCTTTGCCCATAAGAGAGACGTATCTCATACCTTTGGCATTCTGGTCATGCCACCGACGAGGATGACTTCACCAATGTCACTCTTGGTGACTTCAGCATCCTGCATGGCTTTCTGGCATGGTGCTACTGTCCTCTTGATCAGATCAGCTACAATGCCCTCAAACTGTGAGCGACTCAGCTTCATGTTCAAGTGCTTTGGTCCAGAGGCATCCATAGTAAGGTATGGCAAGTTAATATCAGTCTGCAGCACAGAAACAGACATGGAGTGAAAAACTGGAATGGAAAAATATGGCAGCTACATGCAGGGTTTTAGATCAAGTTATAGCTTCTGTTCTGCCTGTACTTAAACATCGACGTGCTTGTTCACTCTGCAGCCCAGTCTCTAAGTGGAAGCAGGCATGCTTTTATGTTTGACATTTCAGACAAAAGATAGGAAAATTATTTTGTTATGCACCTCACAGTTACAACTGTCAAGTTCCAATTTTAATATCATGTTATTTTGATGTCTCTTATTGTTAAGAAAAACAACTTTATTTCTATCATAGCCAGGAGGTAAGAGCTGAAACATTGGAAATGACAACCTTAATCCTCTTCCTTTAGCACAACACAGAAGAAAACCCAACTTCAAGTTCCGAAAGATTTCTGCCAAATGACTAACGTTTCATGTAAGGTAAGCTACTTGAAGAAGATAACTCATGACTGTTTTCTAAATGCAAACAACTCATGTTCAACAGTCAGTCCACTGCCATTTGAAACAAAGTTCATGAGTGCCAGGAACCATAATCCCCACTTTTCACGGCTATTTGTGAATGATCTTACAAATTCACATGCTGCATTTTTAAAGCAAGTCTTACACCGAAACCATCTTGTTCAAGTGCTGAGTCATGCTGACATCAAAAGATACTACAAATCAAAACAATTAAAAACATTAATGCTTTAAGCTCTGGAGATTAAGTTTACGCAACAAGAACTAAACCCACGTTACCGACTAGAGGTGTGCATTCACTTTATAAATAGCACGGTCAAAAATATTAGAGGAAAATAGGGCCAGAAGCAAGTTGTTTTCCCTTCACTGCCAAAGAGTTAAGGAATTCATTTTTTCCTGGTATGAACAGACTGTATTTGCCAACTCTTGAGCTAGTAAAACAGAGCCTGCTATGTCTCTGGCAGAACTATGCATCCATTGTGACTGGCCTAAACTCCTTGCTATGAGCTCCCCACTGGCCAACAAAAAGACCACCATAAAAAAAAACAAACAAAAACCCCCACGTTTATTCAGAACCTAGAAATTGGCAGAGACCCCATTTCAATTACTATATAATTGACCTTAATTTCACTTAGGCAAGACTATTACACCCCCAACGTGCTGCTTCTCCAGCTCCATATCCAGTAGCGAATAAAGGACATGCTTGAATGCATTAATACACAAAGCAGGTGGAAAAAATAAAAGGGGGTGTATGTTGGCCACTGTCTGGACAACTCTTCTACAGACAAATAAGTAAAGATTCTTTACAGGTATTATTTCTTGTAATTAGACAAATTAGCTGTTTCAGTGGAACAAGTAGTACCAAGGTTTTGGAACTGCCTGCACAAAGCCACAAGTGCTTCCAGTAACCCAGCACTACTAGCTGCAGCTGAATTCCCTATGCCCATCATACATCTGAAGTTGGGAACAAGGTCACATGCCCCACAAGATGAGAAAACAAGGTGCCAGAAGAAAGGCAAAACCCAGCACCCACTAAAATTCTCTGCTTCTGACAACTAACTGTGCTCCTAAACAGCCTACCCTGCTAAAGGGCTTTCTGTTAAAGTGATGTCATTTGGTCACACAGAAGATTGTTCTCCCACCACAAGAAAAAATTCAGCAATTTCACAGAGCTTTGTAAAGAAAAATAATGCAAAACTCAGCATATCAAAATCTTTTACTGGACTGCTTTGAACCCAGCCACCTACCTGCACAGATGACGAAAGCTCGCACTTTGCTTTCTCTGATGCTTCTCTCACCCTCTGAAGGGCCATGTTGTCTTTAGTCAGGTCAACACCCATCTAAGCAACAAACAGTATGGGTTAATGGACTCTTAGCTTTTGCACAGGAGTCATGCAGAGCTCTTCTTCACTGCAGTTCACCTTCCTATCACTCTTGACTGTAAAGATGTTTGTAGAAATACAACCCGATACGTGCACTTCTGCTGATCTCTCTCACCTCTGGCAAATGTATTTAGCATTTCAAAAACATCTGCTAGCCCTCTCTGCTCTGGAAGTGATTATACAGTACATTACAGATTAAAGCTTGGAAAAGGTGCTGCATCACAGAATAGAAATGCAAGACTGAATTAGCAAAGGAATTAGCTGACACATCCAATTGGGCCACAGATTTTTATTACTAGAAGTAAGCAGACTATGTATAGGACAGTCCTGCTACACTAGAGGAAAAAAGGCAGAAGTCCTGATATTTTGTCCTCCAGCAGAGGAAAGTTCCACCTCAGGAAAACAAGAACTGGAAGCCAGACTAACAGGTTGCCTTCAATACTCTTAAATTTCAACTATGTCATAGGTTACAAACCAAGTTCTAATACTTTTCAGAAAACTCCCATCCTTCCATAGATGAGGTTGAAAAACAGTGTAATACAAAACTGAATTCTGATGAGATACCTTACCTCTCTCTTGAACTCTTTAACTATATACTGTAGCAAAGCCTGGTCAAAATCTTCTCCGCCTAAGAAAGTGTCACCATTTGTGGACTTCACCTCAAAGACTCCCTTCTGGATTTCCAAAATGGAAATATCAAAGGTGCCACCACCCAAGTCGTAGACTGCAATACTACAAGAACAGATGCAGAAAAACATTACTTTCTAGACAGTTGTGTGGCTCAAAAATAATTCTCCTCAGGAGATTAGGTGTACAGAATTAATATTGCTGTCCACAAAAGTTAAAAGGCTTTCTAAAGACAGCAGTAAACAAGTCACACAGCATACACATTCCTTGAGCACTCTAAGTCCACGTGGAAGTCTTCTCCGAAAGATGTGCTGCACAATGACTAACCTTGCCTGTTATTTCAGAGAAGGCAGTTCCTTCTTCTTCAAAGAAATACACGCTCACATCCAATGACAAGGGCAGGGACGCCAGAATCATTATGAAACACCTTTTTCAAAGTGTGAGGCTTTAACAGCACTACAAGCTACATCAGATTTACAAGATCTGTAACAAACCCCCAGCATTTATATAGCCACCCTTGACAACAACAGAGGGCTGAATGCAGTCAGGGAAGAAGATGGAAGCTGTGGATACCAGGCACCGAACCTCAGCATACCTCTTGTGCTACACTTCAGCACCAATGATGATAGCCCCTCACCCAGCTGTCCTGAGCCACCCCTATCACTGCTACCAGTAGGTAGGGTAATTAAATTGACACTTTGATAATTAAGTTGCAGCTGCAAGTTATGAACTCACTTTTTTTTAGCAAGTATGGTTGGCACAGAACAGAGGTGACATTACATAGGACCGACTCAAGGCTGTGAGTCCACTTTGGCAGAATTCTAACCAATTACTTTAAAAAACAGCAAGCAGAAGATGCATTTGCAAAGCAAATTAGAGCATGCTTATTTAAGAGCGGGTAGGTGTTACGAACAGACACTTACACTTTGTCTTCAGACTTGTCCAGACCATAGGCAAGTGCAGCTGCTGTTGGTTCATTAATCACCCTCAACACATTCAAGCCAGCAATCTGCCCAGCATCTTTTGTAGCCTGAGGGAAAAAAGAGGAAGAGTGCTGGCTACTGAGAGAGACTAAATGCAATTTATAAGGCTGAAAAATCTTACAGCTTGGTAAATACCTGTCTCTGAGAATCATTGAAGTAAGCAGGGACTGTGATCACAGCATTCTTTGCTGAATGTCCCAGGTAATTTTCTGGAGGAAAAAGGAGACAAAACAGAAAGTTATCCTTATAGAGAAGAATACCACCAAATTATTCTTATGTAGTTTGAAATAATTTTCCTGAACTAAGAACAGATGACAGGCTTGCTGCTCAAGAACATGCTGCATTCTGGGAAGATGCAGCAGGCACTGTGCAGATACCAAGTCTTTCCACACAACATGGAATGGTTTGAAGAGTTCTGACAGAACAGCAAAGCACCTCTGCAATGCAATCATGAATCATGGATTCCACTAGTGAGTGAGAATTCATCTGAGAGCTTGTCTTTTTAGTCTGAGGGACTGAAGTTGTTTTCCATTTCTTTGGCGCGTTCAACATATAATGCACTTAAAACTTACTCACTTTCGTCCTGTTTACAGAGTCAGCTGCAGGAAACATTTTTACGTTACAAGTAATGTAGATACACTGCCTCTACAAGCGTTTGAGACAGCACGTCAGAAAAAATATGTACTACACCCTAATTTAAGCTCACGAACTTCTCTCTCTCAAAAAAGAGAGAAGGATGTAAACAAACACAGATTCAGACCTGCTAAAAAATAAGAACGTGCTTGATGCAGCGAGAATGCACAGACAGGATTTACACTTATGCAACAGCCCTGCATAGACCTTACACACTGCATTATTATGTGTTGCTTGCAAAGCCAGATCATTCCATAGTTGAATTTACATAACATCCAGGGCAAAAACCAACAGACCTACAGGAAGCAGATCCTTGCTTAAGGCAGAGGAACACCACCCTCAGAGTAAGTCGGATTCATCACATCTAGATGCTCACATACCACATACTCATATTTTACTCTTGGGTTGATCTTCAGCAAGTGTCCCGGACCCAACACCAAAGAAAATATAATCTTTGGATGAAGCTTCAGTAACAACCACTTGCACTTCCATTTACCATGGCCCAGCACCAAGGTCACACTTGTGCACACAGACGGCAAAGACTAAACTGTACCAACCTGCAGTTTCTTTCATCTTCATTAGTACAAAGGCACCAATCTGGCTTGGAGAATAGAGTTTCCCATGAGCCTCCACCCAGGCGTCACCATTGGAGGCACGGACAATTTTAAATGGAACGTTCTTACTAAAAAAAAAAACCCAGAAGAATTCCGCATTCAATTTCTGTATCAGCATACAGCACAAAAACCCTGCAACTACTATCAGCAGATGAATGTGTGCAAGTTCTAGACAAAGAACACTGAACTTGCCAACAGCAGCCTCAGATCCACGGAGTCCCAGAAGTACCAATATACTGCTACCGCTTTTAATCAGCTGCATCATTTAATCATAAGCCTCAGGTATGATCATACAGCTTTTGTTGTAAATGCCCTCAAGAATGAGAACAGTCTTCACTGGTAGATGTGGACCATTCTGCACAGCATCAGCAAGGCTTTTTTTCCTTCTCTGAAAACCTTAAGATCAGCAACTAACATAGCAAAATACAGCTTGGCCCTCAGAATGTACGCAATGAAACTTTGAGACATGAGGGCATATCTACTTCACTCAAAAGAGGGTTATATTTTAAAACATAAGAGATCATGTTATATGGCATTGTATTTTGTGCATTCCTGCTGGTAGTGGAATTGCTCTCCACCTTCACTTACATATCCTTCTTCACTTCAGAGTCATCAAAGCGCCGCCCGATGAGACGCTTGGTAGCGTAGAAGGTGTTGTGTGGGTTAGTTACTGCCTGCCGCTTTGCTGGCATTCCAACCAAGCGCTCACCGTCGGCCGTAAATGCAACAACTGAAGGCGTTGTCCTGGCACCTTCAGAATTTTCCAACACCTACGTAAAATAATGTAAAAGGATGCCATCAAAAAGCATTGTCTCTGAGAATACTCATTTGGACATTCAGCTTCTAATAACGTTACTGCAAGGTGGGATTCATTTTATACTTACTTTCGCTTGCTTTCCTTCCATAACTGCCACGCAGGAGTTTGTTGTACCCAAATCAATTCCAATAACAGCACCTTTAATTGCTTCTGAGCTGTAAAGCGTGTCACAGGAAAAATAAAGTTATTACTAAAGGAAAATAACTAGATAGCAAAAGAAAAAAAAAAAACCAAAACAACCCAAAAAAAAACTTTCTGCCCTGAAGACTGGGGAAAGTAATTTTTTGCTAGATGTTGAAGCAAATACACACTGCTTTCTGACCTAAGGTGTTCTCTGACTCTTATGCAGGAATTTAACCTTGTGCCTCTGTTTTCAATCAGACTGCTTACAGGTAAATTCTCACTCGTTTAGAATACTATTCTTCACCAGAATAATCTTTACAACATATATTCTCAACGTCCCTTAAGATTTTGACATAAAACAAGGTTGTAACTAATTCTGTCCCTATGCAGACAGGACTTGTTTTGGGTTACTTTTGAAGTTCAAACTGATTTGAAAACATCCACCTGGAGTCAAAATGCTAACAATAAATTGTATTGGTTTATTTATCATTGCTTAGCATGAAGAGAAGAATACACAAAGGTAGCAAATTATTCAACCCATGCAGGGTTCTCTGAGCCAGAGCCAAAGATAACCATCTTTTTGATCCAACAAATTGATTTTGAAAAATGGGAGCGGTTTGTGCACAAGACAAATTTGAACCTCCTCCTCCTTTTTAGGAAGAATGTATTTACCCCTTTCAAGGCTAGAAAGGGCACCTGAATCACAGTTTTGCCTTATAAACAAAGCCATGTTCTGGGCTGGAGAAAACATACTGAAGGCAGAGCAGGGCCCTGTTTATTAAAAGGATATCACTTTCTCACCCCACAGGATGCCAAGTCGCTCTAACTCCAGTTCAAATAATAGAAAGCAGTGATCTTGGAAATGCGCAACTGCTCAGTTCCTCTGTACTAACCAGAACTGGACAGTTTTCCTAACACAAACAGATTTCCCATTCTGCATCCTGAATCAGCATCAGCCACAAAACATCTGACTAAGTTACACAACTAACTGCTACTCTTTTCCCATTATCTTGCAACAAGAAAAACAAGTGATTAAAATGCATGAGCTATTTGAAATAAACTTTATCTGTAGTGAAATGGAGCCGCACATCACTCTTGTTTCATGCCAGTGTAAAAAATTGGTTCCATCAATGTTCAGGGTATTTTTTTTGTGGCTTTTTTTTTTTGTAACCAAAGAGATCTCAACAATCCACATTTTGTGGATGCTGTGGTGGTGGGAGAAGTGGGGGAAAGAACAATTCTTAAAGAGTTCCCCTGGAAAAAAAACAAACCAAGAAATAAAGAAAGGACCTTAGAAAAGTTATATACATAGGTTCTAGTTTTATCTTGCTGGTTTTCCTCTGTTACTCCACCTATGACTCCAATAATCAGTTCTGGTACCAGGAGGAGAGTAAATGTAAATATCAAACAGCCCAATGTGAAAAAAACAAGGAAATACTTACGCATATTTTCTGCTGGATGCTGCTCTGAGAACATTTTGACTGAGGCCATTCCAGAATGTCTATAAGATAAAGACGTCCTAATGAAAATTTAGTTTTAAACATTAAGTGATCTTCAAGCCAAGGCTTTGAAAGATAGACAACTTCTGAAGCGACACGGTCCTACTACAATGTTTCATCTTTAAAAACTTCAGTGCGAACTACAGAAAGGTCTGAGAAAGATTCAGGCTGCCATAAAGAATTCCCACTGCTACACTTACTCATCTGGCATAACCCCGATTTGTACGACCAGAAACGAGCTATTTCTCTCATACAAAACAATCTACAAATACCCTACCAGGCGAACGACATTTCAGTAAATTAACTCTGAACCTTCAGCTTTCGACGAACAGCAGCAGATAAACATTAACCCCGTTTCTCGAAGCTTTATGCGCGGTCAGCAGCAAACGATCTACTACACCCCTTGGAAGAACCTGCAGCCGAGATGCTGCAGCTGCTCTGAAGGCTCCTGCAGCGGCCACCACGTCGCGCGCGGGACTCGGGCTCTCGGCAGAGCTCCGAAAGCACCACCCCTCCTCCCCTGTTGCGAACGGGTTTCTAACACGACGGCTTCACACGAGCAGGACCACACCGAGACTCGAGCATTCTGCTAATTCTTCACGACGCCAGGCCTAGCGGCAACCCGCGTGCGGGGAACGGCGCGAGGGC